>JAJAGP010000769.1:0-298793 GCA_025084515.1 Ancistrus triradiatus | reverse complement strand
AGTTTAACGCAGGATTGGGCCGTCCACAAACTGGCTACCGAGGTATAGCCCTGTAAATGTAAACAATGGGAAACAGCGTTACAATCGGAGGCATAAACAAATCAAGCCGGCGTTACGTTACAGGAATGTGCAGAGCGAGCTCAGATGCTGGTGGAAGAGTTCCACGGCCTCGTCCTGAAGCTCCAGCGGCGGGAACGGACGGTGGGGAGCATCAGCGGCAGGCTGGGGACAGAACTGAGGGCCGTGAGCGCTCTCCTGCAGCACCCAGCGTCCCCTCAAACCCAATCACTCAAGCACAGAACCCGCCCATGATCGCTCAAACACACAGCTTACCTGTAGCTACAACTCCCAATCCCGACACAGACATAAACGCAGCTTAAACTTAACAAGCACATGCTCGGTACGTTTAGAAACTGGGACACATGCAACATTGGGCACAAAGCAAACCGCAGCACGTACGTCACAGTCCAGCCGCAGCTAGGCTCACACCGCGCACAGCAACGGCTAGCCACACACCGTGCGTATGTACACAGGCAGGGTCCGGTCAGACTTCTTCTTAAGCCGTTCACAAACGTCCCACGTTACGATCTCAAGAACTTCATCTTACACGAAGGAAATCCTTCAATGGATCTGTTACTTAGCAACCAACTGCGTCGATCTACCGAACGGTGTGTGCCGACGTCTCATTTCTTATCCACAGTTAAGGTATGATAACGAAGCTCTAGGGCCGGATTCACAACAGCGTCTCCACAGAAAACTTCTACAAATCACTTCTTAAGAGCGATCTTATTTTCTTAACTGCATTCTTTAGAACCGTTCTAACAACAGGTATTTTTGAAAGCATTGCATTCTTAAATGTCTTCTTAACCTTATGACAGAATCACGCTCGTTAGGCAGGGAGAGTCGAACAGGCTAAGCGTCGAGACTTCAGACTTCAAAGAGTTTAGAGAGATTTCTGGAGAAATTTTCTCACGGTAATATTTAAGAACTTTCTACGTTTTTCTTAAGAATTAACATTCCTACGGACATTCTTATGGTGTTTGCCAGAAGATCCTTTGCACGTGTTTTAAGAAAGCTTTCGTGAATCCCGTCCCACAGTCCTTATCCTGTCCTTAATGAGGGTGGAAAAGATTTAAGACGTTTCTTTAATGATCAAACTAAAGCACTTATAATAAAACATATCACTCCGTTATTCTGCCAGTAGGGCTGCGATTTCTCTCTCACACACACACACACACACACACACACACTAGTGTCCGTTCCCTCCCTCCGAGAGGATGCGGTTGGGCTCCGTAAATCGGGCGGTGAGCAGGTAGAAGAGGGCGGGTCCGGGCACCAGGGCCAGCAGGGGCAAATCCTGGCTTAGTTTATCGAGGCGCGAGATGGAGACGATGCCGTAGGCGTGGAGCAGCCAGTGGCTGAACAGAACCACCATCCGCTTCTTCTTAGCCACCAGGTTCTTGAGCGACTGCACAGAGAGACAATCACACGTTCACCATCTGACCATGCATGCTGATATAGCTACATTACTAAAGCGGGGCAGGTGCAGTGTGGGCGTTACCTGGATCTCTGAGGCGGACATGTAGACAGCCAGCGTGACCAGCGACAGAACCAGGATGATGTACGGGAAGGCGTAGTCTAAACAAAAACAAACAGCGACACACAGCTTCACATACAGCGCAGGGAGGAGCGTCTCTCTCAGGGACTTGATCGTTTGAGCTACTGCTCAGATCACACAAACACAACAGCAGCTCATTACAGCGCCACTGAGGCTCGGCTTCTTGGGTTATATAGAAAGCTCACGGGTTCTCTTTATAGGCCAGGTTTCTAGCTTTTCCACTTAGACACAAAAAAAAAATCATAGGGGAGGGAGCTTTATCCAAAACGACACATGAAGATTTTTAATGGCTTAAAATTAGAGATGAAGAAAATTTTCAGACAAGCAGTTCATTCACACTGAGTACTATTTTTTCCTCACTATTTTTTTTAATGTAGTGTTTCCTTCACACCGAGTGAGCTCTAATTTTTGTCTAAATCCTCTGCAAAATCCATGCTCTTTTCTTTAATTTCTCTTCTCTTAATGCATCTGAGATTTCTCCTTGTCTTTTTCACAACTTAAAGTAAAGACCAGAGTGCAGATGAGTGCAGGAATTTTCATAGTTTGTGTTTTATTAGATAAATAATCAGACGCTTCCATCCAGTCCCTGTGAGCCTAATCTCCATCATTCTCCAGCCTTTCAGTTCTATCCCACCAGATCTTTTCTTTAATATCCATCTTTTTAGAGGCAGCCTGTTGCTCGTCCTGTAAGCTCTTGATGAGCTGTTCTGCCCGGCGACCGAGCTCTGATTGGCCAGCCTGATTTTAAATTAGAACAGGCTCCGATGAAACATTTCTGTAGCATCGCGGTCTGTCAGTTCCAGACTTGGTGTGAGGCACGGCGTTACTACACGCGTGCTCCTTTTCTAAACGCGACCTGCGTTTTTTCCGTCCATAACACTTCGACTCGGTGTGAAAAGGCCTACACACGTCCAAACACTACTGAAATGGGAACGGAGGTCGGGTTAAATGTGATGTCGGGGCACTCACACAGAAGGCCGCCCCCCACGGCCTGCAGCACGGTGAGGATGGGGAAGAAGTAAAGTGCCGCGTAGATGCTTTTGAATCGATCGGTCTTCCCCAAACCACAGGCGATCTTCTTCACCAGGAGGGGCCGCAGGATCATCATGAAGACCAGGCAGAAGGTGTAATAGATCAGCACTATGGTGTACCTACACACACCCGCACACAAACCAGGGTTCACTTCTGCAACAAATTAACTACATCACCCACAATGCTCATCATCAAACTCCGAAAAAATATTTCATGTCTAAAGCAACAAGGGTGGTGCTCTCCCCACATTTTATCCTGGTCGGGGGCACACAGGACCAGAGAGCTTTAGGGGTCTGGACTCACAGCGGGTACACGGCCTCCTGGGTGCAGTGCAGCGTGGTGACGTAGTCCGGACTCGGGTTATACAGCATGGTGTACCAGTCCGACAGCATCTGCACCCGGCACGATCGGATAGAGAGCGCTCCGACCGGCTCGTTCAGCAGCAGCGTGACCAGGGCGGCCGTGCCACACTCACACAGAGCCGTCACGTGCTGCAGCACCGCGCTCGAACTGCACGCAACACACACACAAACACACACACACACACACACAAACACACACACACACACACACACACACACACACACTCAGTTAGAACAGGAATTATTTACTGTTATTTTAATCAGTATTTCTGCTATGAGCCTTTGTGTAAATTATTATACAGTAAGTAAATGTTATAAAACAACATCAACAGCTTAATGTTGGTAGCTTTTCCTCCCGTTTGTCATCTCTGTCCTACATTGCTGTTTTATATATATCTATTGTCATTTTTATTTTTTATACTTAACACGCTTAGTAGTCAATTTGCAAAATGTATTTATGTTTTTGACCAAGTTAACAGCTTTGTTTTGGTTTTTTGGATTTTTTTGTTTAAATGAACAAATATTGTAACTGAAAAAAACAATAAATTTAAATATAAATAAATAGCATTAATTACATAAATATCATGCAATAATACCAATAATATTATTTTTTGTCTGGATTTATTATTGATATAAAGAATTCAAATGGAGAAAACAGATTTCATTATAAAAATATTTTGTTTGATAATAATATGTTATTCAATACTTTTAAGAGAACATTTTTTGGACAATTTACATTATAATAATATTATACAGCATTATTATTAGTTATTATTACTATTATTATTAAAATGTTTATTTGTATTGATATTATTGTTATAATTCCTCTTATTATTATTATAAGTAGTACTGTTATTATTACTATTACCTCTTCTTGCCTGAATACCACTCGATGAAGAACCAGTGCAGGACGAGGGGCAGCATGGCCATGAAGCCCAGATACAGCCAGTCGTACAGCTCCGGAGACTCCATGCACTTCTGACAGATCTTCTCCATGTCGGATCTCTGTCCTCGGGGACAAACCTGTTCATCCAACATCAAAATAAATGAGCTGCATGTTCTTACTGACAGGGTTAGAACCTGAGCTGGCTGTATTTAGATTAACAAACAGAGCCTGGTGAGGGGTGCAGTATACCCAAGCATGACTGGAAAAACTGGGTTTGGTATTTTACCTGCCTGAAAGTACAGTGCCAACTATAAAGTCTGGTGGTGGAGGAATGGCAGAATAACCTGCACTTATTGGTTCCAGTAAATACAAATCTTTAAAAGCTAAGCTGATGTCTTAGAGAAATGAGTCCTGAGCCCCATTTAACACATTTATGATGCTCTGCACCTCTTGTGAGACCCGAAAAACCAACATCAAAGCCAAAGTCGACCTCGTTATCGATCCTGGAATATCTACCAAACACGAGTGATGCTTTGGCTAACGGGACAGTTCACTTACCCCACATTCTTCCACGATGGATCCATTAATTCCAATAGTTCTCCCGCAGTACAGTCCAGGACAGGTCGAGGTCATCTCTACAGCTGCGCCACACCAACACCACCGGGTTTAATCATACAGCAGATCCACAGTTTACTTATTGTTTAAAAGAAAAACTGAACCGAACCCATAATACCTTTTTTTATATAGACTTTACGTGTAAATACCTCAGTACAAATATATTTTTTATATTAAAAATAGCTTTGCGGTTTCTTTTCCACACGTATTCCAACAAATGTCCCGCCTCCTGCTTCCGGATTGGCTGTTACTCATAATCGCCTATGTACCCACCCAATCAGCAGCCAGAACAGATTTACTAACAACTCTACCCACCAATCCTAGAGTACAAACCGAAAGCGGGTAGGAATCAAATATCGGTAGACACATAGCTTAGCCCAGCTCACGATTAACCAAGTCAATACGCAACAATATATCCTGATAATCAATTATCTAAAAACAAAATGGTTGCATTTCAGATACATACCCATAACAGATTAAATCTCTCGGCTGTGACAGTCAGAACATCAACTACATTTGGTAACGAACCCGACTGCCAACAAGTAGCCTAGCAACAGCTATATGAACTCAAACTTACGGAGCTTCATAATATGAGTATCAGTACGCGTTACAAAATAAGAGTCAAAACAATATGTAATATGTAAATGGTCATATTTAATAACATGTAAGCCTACATGTTATGTAGATAAACACATTTCTACACATCTTGGTGTAATATTACTTTAATTATTTCGAATTCATTAAGTTTTATATTGTTGAACCTGCACTTTTGTTGTTATATAATGCAGTGTATGGAAAAATAATTCGAGCTACTGTATAAAGTGTTTTCAAAAGCAGCTTGTAGGCTCACGCGAGCAGACTAATTAGTGCTTTACTCTATAGTGCATACTATAGTAGAGTAGAGTAGTATGCTGTGTAGCCAATAAAAACAGCTGCTGTGGTGGCATGGCAACGGCTCCTAACGTCACAGGTTGTAACCAGCAGGAAAAAGGTTGCCATGTTGCTTCACTAAACTCCCCTCGTTTTGAAAAATATCTGAGCAGGATTTTTATCTCAAAATTCTTTTTTCAGTTTCATTCTTTTAAGTATTCGTGACTCCAGATTGACTTTTTGCTTGTTTTTTGTTTGCCTTTTTTAGTTGAGTCTTCACAAGTCCATAAGTATATTTATTTATGTTATTTTTTTAAATGATATAAAAATACTTTAAACATATCTTTGTATTTTATGAGCATATTTATAAATTTACAACGCATGTTTTTCATTTTTATTAATTATTTATTTTATTATTAGTTATATATTATTAAATGCATTTAATTTATTTAAAGGTCATTAATTTTGCTAACACTGGTGTGTAAAGGAATATCTGTTAAAAAACAAACAAAAACACAAATAAATAAATAAATAAATCTAGTTTTTTCATTTGGTTAGTTTTTATTTTATTCATACTTGTCTTTTAAAACATTGATCCTTTAAGTCTGAGTAAGTGCATGTTTTATTTTTTTAAACTATTTTTTTAATACATGAAAATGTACTTATTTGCTTTTTCTTTAATTTCAGTCCCTATTTGTGCAGATTTTTTTCAAGATATATTTATTTATATAATTATGTACATTAATTTGTCTATTATATTTATCTATTTATTTTAATCTGTTTGATCTCAATTTATTTTTCTTTAATTATGCAAACACTGGAGTGTAAATGAGTGTATGTAAAAGCAAACAAAAACACACAAGTAAATTAACACATAAAATTGATTATTATTATTTTAATTGTAAATAGAATTTTTTTTCTTTTTTACTAATACAGTGGAACACTAACTCTAGTTTTTCTAAGTACTGTACTTCTTTTACTTTTAACAAACATGGAAATTCATTATTTGTTTTTAAATTATTTAATTCTTCCAATGTCACATTAGGTGCATTTATTCAATTATGATCTTATTTAATATATATATTATCTTTACTATCCCTGCTATGTAAATGAATATCTTAAGAAGGTTTTGAACAGCAGACCACAGAGCTGTGTACATGAGGAAGGATTCAGTTGCAATCCTGGCAACCCTGTTGAGCTCATAGAGGAGGAGGAGGGGGGATCTGCACAATGCAATGTGAACATGCACAATAAGCCTGAGCTGCTCCCGCTGTTGCTGCCTGGCTCAGCGTGGAGAAAATGAGACGTGGTGAAAACAAGGCGACGCTGAGCACCAGACGATGGCGTCCATCACCACGGGCGTATCGGAGGTGGGTCTGCGGGTCAGCGAGTGAGTTTACGTTTTTGGGGTGAGGTTTAACACCAGAGAAGGGATGAATCCTCGCCGACGGTCTGGCTGCTCCTCGATCGTGTCTGACAGATGTGTGCAGCAGCAACAACATGACCAATGTTACGGCTTCGGGTCTCGTCTGGGAAGAGGGGACGCTGAGCTCGCTGGGTCCAGAGTTGGCGGCTGGAAATGGCACATCTGGAGGTGAAGCCGTGAAGATCTCAGAGGGTCGCTCGGTGCTCCAGGGCATCGCCGTGGCGGTGCAGGCTCTCCTCCTGCTGGCCATCTTCCTGCTCTCGAGCTTGGGAAACTCGGCCGTTGTGATCGTCATCATCAAGCACAGGCAGCTTCGGACGGTGACCAACGCGTTCATCATGTCGCTCTCGCTCTCGGACTTTCTCACCGCCGTGCTCTGCCTGCCGTTCTCGTTCGTCATGCTGTTCAGTAAAGACGGCACGTGGATGTTCGGGGAGCGATTCTGCGTCGCCAACGGGTTCTTCAACACCTGCTTCGGGATCATCTCGACCCTGACCATGACACTCATCTCCTTCGATCGGTACTACGCCATCGTCAGGCAGCCGCAGGAAAAGATCGGGAGGAGGAAGGCCATCCAGCTGTTGGTAGCGGTGTGGTTTTCGGCCGTTGTCTTCTCTTTTCCGTGGTACCTCCTCATACGAACTTCGGAACATCTCGTAGTCCATAAGCGCGGCTTCTACCACTGCATGTACGTCTTTCACTCGGGGACGTCCCACATGGGCACCTCGTACAGCGTATCCCTGATCGTCATCTGCTACCTCCTTCCGTTCGCCCTCATGTGCTTCTGCCATTACAACATCTGCAAAACAGTGCGTCTCTCCGAAATCAGGGTCCGCCCAGTCACCACGTACGCACACCTCCTCCGGTTCTACAGCGAGATGAGGACGGCGACCACCGTCCTCATCATGATCGTGTTCATCATCTTCTGCTGGGGCCCTTACTGCCTGATGGGGATCGTCACCGCAATCGGCGACTACGCCTTCAACCCGGCCATGGATGCCGTCGCCGCGTGGATGGCATGGGCCAACGGTGCCATCAACCCCCTCATCTACGCCATCAGGAACCCCAACATCTCCATGCTCCTGGGCCGCAGCAGAGAGGAAGGCTACAGGACTAGAAACGTCGCTGCTTACTTGTCGGCGCAGACTCGGACTCGCAGGCGCACCCCGTCGCGTGCCCACGCCATCCGAGAGCGCTACATGACCGGCCCGCGAGGCGCCAATGCCAACAGTCGCGTGTCCTCCTCGAGCCCGGCCAACGGCGGAGAAGTGGCCATGTGGGCATGCAAGAATCCGGCCGTGTTCTTCTGCACCGATGCTCATCTGGACATGGCTACAGAACTCACGAGCGAGCCCAAGCACCACACGGCTAACACCAGCCTCTGACCAGAGTGCATGGACTCCTAAGTAGCCCGACTGGAAGTGTTTGTATCGACAACTTTTTGTTAAGTGCCAACGAGACATGCAGCCCAACACTGTGGATGATTTTAGCCGTAACGTTTTGCCTGTAACTCTACCTGCCATGAATGGAACCAAAATTTCTTCATTGCACTATTAATAAAAAGCAGAAACAACCCAAGCTTCTTACTGATCGATATTTAAAGCAGCAGCAGTTCTGTACCGCTTTACTTCAGATCAGTGACGCTTCACATGGTCAGAGCTAATGATGCTAACAAACGCTGCACTCTCACAGATCATGTGATTTAAAACTATAATGTTTACATGAATAATATTATAACACGAAACACCAATATTTAATTTACCTCAGAGAGATCAAAACATGTTCGAGCTGGAGCTAACGTCCAAAAGTAATCAAAAAAGCAAGCTTATAGCCAGGTTATTCCTGTGCGACGCTGTGTTTATATATACTATACAGAACTTTCACTGATTTAGCTACATATAGCTCTAAATATTTGATAAACCGCGCAACACATTAAGACAAGCAGTTATTGTGGTTAATACAGTTATGAATGCTAGCTATAAACTTCCACTAGCTACATTACCTCTAAAGCTAAGCTAAAGCAGCAATATTTACACAAAACTTAAATTATACAAGGCTAAAGTTGCTAAGCAGTAAGCACATAGCCAGGTTATCATGATACTAAGCTCTAAATTAACTACAGCACATATTGAAAGACAAATATAAATGAAATTGGAACTATAATAGCATCTAAATATGTTCTAACATACAACTCAAGCTTCAAACAGAATGCTTGATTAACTCCTGATCTCAAAAGAGAGCTAACGAAGTTTTAGCTCCGCATAAGGCTTGTATGTGAGTAGGATATGCTGTCAGCTGTCAGCCATAAACATAAGCATTTGACAAACTTTGATAGCTACATTTAGCTCAAGAGCTAAGCTAAAGCAGCAAGCTTAAAACCAAATTTTAAGTCTACAAGGCTAAAGTTGCTTAGCAGCCAGCTTATAGCCAGGGTATCAGTATTCAAAGGTTTTTTTTTTTTTTTTGGCTATATTATTTATAAAAAAATAAAAATAAACGAATAAAATTGTAACTATATTTATTAAAATGTTTATACTAAATATTTATACTATATTAAAATGTCTAATATACAGTTCCAGATTTGAAGATGGAGCTAATGCCACTTTTAGTACCGGAATTTGTCTGATTTTAGCTCGAGAGCTAAGCTAAACTCAGACCAAACATCTTTGTGTCCACAAGGCTAACTTGCTAATAAGTATAGGTAATTACTGTATAAATAACTGTATAAACCCACATAACTGTATAAATATTCATACACATAAATCAATGTGCGAGTTATTCCAGATCACATGACGATGTTTTTGGCTCCATATTTTATGTGTGTGATATAAGCATACTAAACCGGTAGCTATAAGCGTCATTGCATACGTTATTAGCTATATTAGCATCATAACTGAAGCAGAAAACGACTCAAACACTAGAGAAACACAATTTATCATGGTCTAAATCAGTTTGGCACCGTTCACGTCCATTCAGGATCCTTTAATAAAAGAAGAAGGTGAAGTTTCTCAATTCTACCACCAGATGACAGCTGTACCGCATTCATTCATTCAAATCTTAACTTCCCGGAGTTTATTTTGGTCTCATCTCCAACAAAGTTCTTAAATAACGGGTCTGATCTACAGGATAATATGCAACATATATCAGACGAAGAGATTCTATAAATATACATATGTACAAATATCGTTACACGCTACAGATTACAGAAACAAACACGGTTCACGTTAGTTTGGCCACTAAACATAACGTTTAAGGCTTGTTGGACTTTTGGGGCGGAGAAGTCTAAGATCTAGCCGCCATTTTGTAACATTACCTTCAACTGATTTAACAAAAAAGCAAAACAAATCGCGAAGCAAAAAATGTAAAAAGATTTACAATAATTAAGGGCGTTTTTGGCTTGGCACAAAGTTTAATTTGGGGTTTTAAAGCTCAAGGGTGCAGTTTCTGAGGTCCACCACCTGGTGTTTATCATTTATACTCCTCTCCTTCAGATCTTACTACCTTCAGATTTAGAACCGAGTTTGTGTTTATGGCACCATTCACATCAGTACAGTTTAAGTTTTACGCTAAAAGATGCAGTCACTCAGGTCCAACCCTATATTCCAACCCAAACACTAGAGAAACACAATTTATCAGACCTTTGTGGTCTAAAAGAGAGATGCCTGCTTTTGACACCATTCACGTCCGTACAGATTAATTTAATACACGAAGAAGGTGCAGCTTCTCAACTCGACCACCAGATGGCGGCTGTACAGCATACATTTCGTACTTCGTGTACGATTTACAGTAAAGTGAACAGGCTCCGGGTTTAATACTGAGAAATGGTACTGAGAAAATGTCCATGTTATCATCTGTAACAGATTTAGCTCTGTAGCTAGAGCTCACACGTGCCTAGGTGACTGTGTTTATTTATTAAGAGTTCTGTTAGCGTATTAGCCGATTAGCTGACAGGCTACAGTAGTGCACAGTGGTCTTCTTTTCCACGTCTTCTTTTTCTTAGCCTCTGTCTTTTTATCAAAACTTATAAGTTGAGCTTGGTGATTGGCCTCTCCCGGCTCGTCTCGGTGTTCGGGGCGCTAGCTCGCTTGCGGTTGCGTTTCATTTTGTTCAGGTCTTTGTCGAAAACTTCTCCAGAGCGCAGGGCCGAGACAAGATCATCAAATTCCCCACCCTCCTCGCAGTTTCTCCTTAGCTTTCCGAGCTTTCCGCTTCCTTCTACCTTCTGTTCCTTCAGCTTAGAAAGGAGAAAGATCGGTTAAGCTTGTTCGCTTTTAAAGGTGAAACATTACTTTTAAAACCTTACAGGCAAACTATTAGAAAACACACCGCACTAAAAAAACACACAAAAAAGCAGAGTGAAAGAGACAGTGAAAAAATATGACGTATGTTACTAAAAAAACACATGTAAATGTTTTGACAGCTTAAAGTGTATTACAAAAAACAAAAACCAAAAGTCAAAGTAAGAACAGCTACACTCTCAGCTGAATCCTGGACATTCACTGGGGTTAAAACATGAAATAAAATACACCAACAAATAAAAAATCAAACTATACAAACAACTTACAAGCGTAAACTCTCCGGAGTCTCTGTGCCTGCATGTGCAGCAAATCCATGTCGTGGTTATCTCCCTAAATCACTATGTTGTGTTTTTGATTCATAATACTATAGTGGTGTGAAAAGTGTTTGGCCTCTCCTGGTTCCTGTTTTTTTTGCATGTTTGCCACACTTAAGTGCTTTTTCGAAACATCAGACCAATTTAAATATTAGTCAAAGACACACAAGTAAAACACAAACTGAAGTTTTTAAAAAGTTTTTAAATGAAAGGTTGTTACATTTACATTTACAGCATTAGCAGACGCCGATCCAGAGCGACTTACAATTGGTACAAGTCTTACAATCCAAGCAATTGTGGCTAAGGGGTCTGCTCAAGGAACCCAGCAGTGGCAGCTGGCAGAGGTGGATTTGACCTGGATCTTATGATCCATAGTTCCAGACATTAACAATAGGCTTACCACAGTCCCAAAGTTCCCAGTCCAAGTTATTCTTAAGGGAGAAAAAAATCGACGAAAAAAAACCTACATGGCTGTGTGAAAAAGTGAATTGCCCCCTAACCTACATAATGCTGGGCGCCCACCTTAGGCAGCAACAACTGCAAACAATCGTTTGCCACAATAACTTGTTAAGAGTCTTTTACAGTGTGTGGAGGGAATTTTGGCTGCTCATCTCTGCAGAATTGTTGTAATTCAAGCCAACATTGGGAGAGTTTAAAGCAGAACGGCCTTTTTAAGAGTAATGTACAGCATCTAAATAGGATTCAGGTTCAGGGACTTTGACTTAGGCCACTAAGGTCTCATTTTGTTTTTCTTCAGCCCATCAGAGATGGACTTGCTGTGTTGTTTTGGATCATTGTCCTGATGCAGAACCAAGTTAGTTTCAGCTTGTGGTCACGAGAGCCAACAAAACAGCCCCAGGACCATCACACACCACCACCATATTTTACTGTGCTATAATGTTCTTTTTCTGAAATGCGGTTGTGATAACTTTTACACCACAGAGTAATGGGACACACCACCTTCCACAGAGTTCAACTTTTGTCTCGGTCAGTCTAACAGATGTTTTCCCAAAAGTCGTTGGGGATCATCAAGATGTGTTCTGGAAAACAAACTAGAGACCTTTAATGTTTTTTTTGCCTCAGCAGTGGTTTTCGTAGTGGAACTCTGCCATGAGCATTTTTTGCCCAGTCTCTTTCTTATGGTGGAGCATGAACACGAACCTTAAACTGAGGCACAAGTGAGGCCTTGGCAGTTATTTGGATGGTGTTTGTGGGGTCTTTTAGACTCTTGGATGAGTCGTCGCTGCTCTGGGTAATTTTTGGTCAGCCGGCCACTCCTGGGAAGGTTCCCCACTGTTCCAGATCTTCGCCCCACTTCGTGGAATACTGGATCCACTGTGGTTCGCTGGAGTCCCAAGCTTAGAAATGGCTTTTATTTATAACCCTTCCAGACTGTAAATCCTCATAATTTGTTCCTTTAATTTCTTTGGATCTCCCCCGCTTAGTGTAGCTTTTAAGGATCTTTTGGTGTACTTCACTTTTGTCAGGCAGGTCCTATTTAAGTGATGTCCTGATTGAGAACAGGTGTGGCAATAATCAAGCCTGGGTGTGGCTAGAGAGAGTGAACTCAGGTGTGATAAACCATAGTTAAGTTATGTTTTAACAAAGTGGGGCAATCGCTTTTTCACACAGGGCCATGTAAGTTTGGATTTCTTTCTCCCTTAATAATAAACACTTTCATTTAAAAACTGCATTTTGTGTTTACTGGTGTTTGACTAATATTTAAATTGGTTTGATCTTCTGAAACATTTAAGTGTGACAAACGTGCAAAAAAATAGGAAATCAGGAAGGGAGCAAGCACTTTTTCACACCACTGTAAGTCTATCTTTAGATGGAGATCCTAACATATTCCCATTTGTTTCTACAACAAAAAAAAAATGTATCCATCAAAAAAAAAAAAATCATCTTCTCAAATCTGTAACTTATCATATCTTCGTTTCTACCAAACACAAACCAGCACCAACTCCGAAGAAATGCTGTTTAGCACAATGAAAATTAATGCAACGCAGATGTAATCGTCAACCAGAGCCGAAGAAACTTTTAGGTCGTACCTGAGCCTCCGCACGCGCCCGCCGCTCCTCCTCCTCTTTGCGTTTACGCATGTTTTCGTTGTCCTGCTTAGCATCGCTGAAAGCCTGCAGGAAATTATCGAACATCCCAAAGAAGTCGTCAGGCTGCGTGGTGCTGGGCTCCTCCCCAAAATGCTTCACCACCTTCTGGAACTGATAGCAAAACAAACTATTTTCCCAAAGCATTTAAAGCAAACTTCCTTCATACAGTAGATGTTCGGTGTCTGTTTATGCAATGTGCACACAAGCCCATACCAATGATGGGAGAAGCGAAGGTTTCTGTGGCTTTGAATCATTTCAGAATCAGAATCATTTATTCGCCAAGTACAAGAAGTCAAGGAATTTCTCTTGGTTCATGTGTCAACCAAATCACTTCAAAATATGATTCAGTGTTTCAGAACTGTGCATTTTAGCGACATCTGCTGGCAAGATTTGAGCAACTGCCTCAGGAAAACCAAAAGAAGCCCATATACATAACGATTAAAATTAAATAAAGCTTAAATAAAGCATTTAATGGACTATGGAGCTGCTATCGTTACACTTTCTAGTTGGTACAGATTAACACGTCTTTTTTTGAGGTTGGGTTTTTTGAGGTTTTTTTTAGGTTAACACAGTTGGGTAACAACAAGACAACAACTAAAGCACGACTTAAAGAAGTTAAACAAAGGTTTTCGGAGTTCAAACGGGCAGTTCATGCTTGAAAGCCTCCGATGTAGCCAGATTAAAATTCTGCGAACATGATTGACGGAATTCTTGCACGGTGAAGATCTCCAGCTATAGCAGCGTACTTTTTATGAATGAATTGCTGAGTGAAGCAAAATTTTTAAAGAAAGAGTGTTTCTGCTCTGAACCTTAAGTCCATAAATCCGACCTCGAATCCGACTCCACACCCAAATCTGTTCCATCTGCTCCATGACGAGCGTGCTTTGAAGCCGATCCGTGCAGGTCTGACCCCGTGCGTTATATAACGAGGAGGTTTCAGCGGTACGAGTGAGACCCAATAAACTCCCCGATTAAACTGCTGCAGGTAATATTTTACTTTCCTTCAAAGCTGCAGGGTGAGGGAGGCGAGAAAACCTCAAAACCTCGGGAAAATCTTTAATCAGCAGCAGATGGGTATACAGCACGGGCTCAACAGGACGCTTTTACTTTAAAATCATTCGCTACATAAGAAATGAATCCGTAATCCATCCTTCCATCCATTTTACCATCTCTTTGGCCTCCTGCAGCGAGTCCTCCACCTCAGAGAAGCTGAATCCGGCCACGGTGATGAACTGACTGACCACCGGCACAAACTTATCACCGGATTCATAGGAACGAGTCTTCTGGTACTCCAGCTCCTACACACACCATTGTGTTATTAATATCAGCCACACTTTACATGACCTAAACGAAATAAACATGGCATGATGTTGGCGTTACTCACCGCTTCCACGCTCTTCAGGCCACTGCGCAGGGTGTTCACTTCCTTCTCTAGCTCCGTCATGCTATAGTATGGAACATAAGAGTCATGAATCATTAAACAACTAATTATGTCAAGTCAAGTCAAGTCAGATTTATTTATATAGCGCTTTTTACAATGGAGCATTGTCTCAAAGCAACTTTACAAGTTTAGATTATCTCCTAATAACTACGTCCAATCCCAAATTGAGCAAGCCTATTAACAGAGACTCAAAACAGTGTGTGGATTTTTGAGGAAGCTCCTACTTGACTTTGGCAGCTTCCGGAACGTTCTGCAGGTCCTCCTGAAACAGTGCCACCTTGGGAAACTTCTGCTCCAGCAGAGTGATCAGGTAGTGCAGCAAAGTGACGTTCCTAAACAAACACAGACATTTGAAGCTGCAGTACCACCAGACAGCTTGTAGTAGGTGCTGTTTTAGACAGCTTTACAACAACTGTGCGTTCTGTTCACATTTACGCCGATTGCGTGCTTTCGTTCTCACTTATCGATGCTGGATTTGGTGTCGGCGATCTTGTTGAGCGACGACAGCCTAAATCCGTACGCGTTTCCACGCTGCCCTTTGTTCATGTAGTTCCCCAGGGCCAGTACCACCTCCAGCAGCTGGTGCAGGTTCCTGCTCTGCAGAACCTCTGTAGATGCTTTGGTCAGAGCTGGAACACAAAAACAGTTTAACATTTAAGTCTTTTATCAGATGCCCTTATCAAAAGCAAGTCTCTTATAATCGAAGCAATTGTGGGTTAAGGGCCTTGCTCGAAGACCCAACAGTGGCAGTGGCGGGATTTGAACCCTGGGTCTAGCTGTCTATAGTGCAGTAAATTAACCGCTAGACTACCATGTACCACATTCTAAGTAAGTATCAAAATGATAATTTTAGCGACATCTGCTGACCACATTTGTGCAACTGCCTCAGGAATACCTTCCAAGACCCTATATAAACAAGTTAGAATTTGTAGTATTTGAGTATTTTTTCTTAAATAAAGCATTCAAAGGACTAGCGGTTCTTATCATTGCACTTTCTAGTTGGTACATATTGTAACTGCTTTTTGGTCGTAACGTAAAAGTAATGAGTAATGTAATGGGATTACATGTTAACATTTAATTTTCAATCTGAAACTCAAGCCCAGGAACAAAGGATTCTCTTACATTCGAAGCAATTGTGGGTTAAGAGGTTGGATTTGAACCTTCCAGTCCATAGTGAGGTACCTTAACGCTGTAACTTTGGGGTCTACAGCAAGGCGGAACATAGGAACACCCAAACTCTGGGCCTTTCCTGTGCCAGAACCTTCTTTCTCTCCAGTCTCCCCTGGTAATCCCTGTGCCAGAGCTGGGAAATCCCAAGATCCCTTCCCCAAAATTCAAACTTGCTGTTTGGCAAGGTTAGGATTGAGTTGTTTCATGTGGGCGAGGGATTTCTCTCTCACGTCCCTACGTAGTTTATACTTAGCACTTATACTTTATACAGGAGACGAACCTTCAATCCTCGGCTTGATATCTGCGACTCGCTCCGCAAACTTCTTCTTGAAGTAGAGAGACTGCAGCCGTTGTTGGTAATGGTTTATCCTGTGGGTTAAAGAACAGAACATAATATTATAATAATAGTTACAGATCTTAGAATGGAAAAAAAAGACGTGCTAATGGGATTTCATGCAGCAGTTCAACTCGCTCTCTTTTTGATTCACGTAGCTAAAAAGGACAAACAGAATTGTTGGAGTCCGACCTTGAGGTGGATGGGCTACAACAAAACAGGTTCCACTCCTGTAACAGAAACAGTGATGCGGACACCACTTGTCTCAGCATACATTCCACCCCGAATACTAACCGAGTGTGGGTTCAATCTGAACATGGTTTCTTACAATTCGCATCCCTGAACATGATCCACGAACATCTGGATCCAATAGAGCTCCTTTGGGATGTGTTAGAACTGTGCAGCCGGTATGAATTACTTCGACGTGGACCAGAATCTCTACGGAACGCTTCCAGCACCATTTCTCAGGATGACCTCTGAGAGGCGACGTTAAAAAGGCAAACGAACGAACGACTGCGTGATCTACCTGCTCATGTCGTAGAAGAAGCGGTCGGCCTTGGCCATGCGGTCCAGCTCATGCTTGTGTTCTTCCAGGAGGTCTACGTCACTCTTCTCAGGGACAAATTTCAGCAGCTGAACAACAAGAAACACAAAGGACATAACGATATCAAGGGGGCAATAATTACGTAGAAACACTTAACATGATTTTAGATAAAGCAAACTGACGACTCTGATGTGACTCTGAAGTGGAACAGACATCCATCTATAAACAAGTACAAAGTGTAAACCAAGCTTTCGGAGGTGCCAGTCGACGTACTATTGAACTTAACAGTGTGAGAATCGGAAAAGCAACACCTCACCAGTGGTGGGATACGAGCCAGTGGAGAAACATTGCTCTATCTACTGAACCTACTGGTTCATTTCCCACTTCTGAGAACAGTCAGTTACACTTGGTCCAGTTTGGCTCTTTGTCCAATTGTAGGCACCTCAGGGTGAGGACTGACCATGGGTGCCCCCACATTACTGTTATATCCCATTCCCACCTGCACTTGCTCAGCTCCAAGGGTGCAAGATGAGTAAAAAGGTAATGACTTTAAAAACGTCTTTCTAAAGATAAAACAAAGGCTGAACTTCTGAACACTGACACTGAGAAGGGAAATCTTCTTGTTCCTTAAAAAAAAAAGAAAAGGGAAAAAGTTGCTGACCTGTTCCAGCATGTCTTTGGGAAGATCCTCCTGCTCGTCCATGGTTAAAATGGCTCTCTTAATCTCGTTGTTGGATAATTTTAACCTGCCGTGGGATTATTCATTATTATTCGTGTTTACATACAACAGGATATAAATGATCTGTTACTAAAACCAAATCTATTAAATGTGACCGTCGTATAATAGGAAGCAGAAAAGCTTTTTTTCCAGACCCACCGTGAGAGCAGGATGTTGCAGTTCTGAGCACGGCGACCATCAATAACTGACAGCTCCTTCACTTTCTTTATGGCGTCGTCCTCTGACCCCTTCTGCAACTAGAGGCCAAAAAATAAACAAATAAATAAATACACGACATACTGATAAAAACATACGAGATAAAGAAATAGAGAGAGAAAAAGAAACAACAACAAAAAAAAAACAGAAGAAAGAAAAAGATGGAGAGTAATGAGGGAAAACGCTGAAACTATTTACTTAACATCGTGACACACTCACGCCTGGGCAGGGAGAACATGCAAACTCCACAAATTATTCGAATACTGACTCAATGACCTTGAAACAAATGATTCACCAATTCAAACACTAAATAACTCAGATTTAAACACTGATTTGCTGTAACGAGAAAGGACAGATCTCATTCATAAACAAACATTTTGCTGATCTAAACTGATTCATTAAATGAGACTCAGTCACAGATGAACGACGTAGTGATTCAGCACTGACTCACTGAACGAGAGAGGACTAAAACAAAGAGTTGCGGACAAATGACTCATTGATTCAAACACTGACTGGCTGACTGAGACAAAAAAAGCAAATTCCAGTCATGTAGAAATGATTCACTGATTCAGTGAGCGAAGATGAATCTCCAAATGATTTACCTATTCAAACACGGACCCAATGAATAAAAGAGGTGTCAAGTGGCTAGATGATTCACTGATTCAAATCCCTCAGCTGTGAATTAACATGACCCTCGGTTATGATTCACTGAACCAAACACAGACTGAATTTAAAAAATGACTGCTAGTGATTCACTCACCGAATGATCAGATGTGCTGAGCACAAACAAATGAATATAGTTTTAGTTTAGTGTTGAAATAATATTGAAATGCAGTTGGTTTTTACGTTATTGATAGCAGTGAGGTCAGCACACGCGTGTGTGTGTGTGTGTGTGTGTGTGTGGGTGTGTGTGTGTGTAGCAATCGTAACGTCGACCAGCTGTCCTAGGTTAGCTCAACGATAAAAGCTTACACAATGCAGCTAATAAAGAATACAGACGAAATGACACACATCCTATAAACCTGAGCCTACACACACACACACACACACACACACACACACACACACACACACACACACACACACATTAACACAGAGTTATAAAAACGTCTAGGAACATCTGGATAACACATAATGATACGTGTGTGTGTGTGTGTGTGTGTGTGTGTGTGTGTGTGTGTGTGTGCGTGCGCAGAGTTTCTGAATCATACAAGCTGACACGAAATTATTCAGTATCCATAAGTTAATATGAAGCAGAGATGGAGTCAATTAAAGACGAATCGTTTAATACGAGTCATGTGAGTCAGATCTACATGAATCATTGAGGCAATATGATTCAACGTGAGTCAATATGACTCCGAGTGAAGGCAAATCAGTTTGAGTCTCTGTGAGTGAAAGTGAAGCAACGAATCAATTAGGCAGAATCAGTGATTTAAAATGAATTAATATGAATCAGTATGAGTCCATGTGAATCAATTTGACACTAGTTCGAATTAAAGAGTCAGTGTGAGTCTGAACTGATTTTGCATGAAACAATATGAATCACTATCAGTCAACCAATATAAGAATTCATGAGTCCTTTAAAGTTAATATGAAATCAGTGGATTTCAGTGTGAGTTTGTATGGATCAGTATGAGTCAATATGAATTCATATAAATAACTGTAATGAACTACAGTAGATTTAGCATACCAAACCTTAACCCCATCAGACTAGTCGTACCTGAGTTCTCTGATAGGCCGAGAAGCTTCTCTCGATGTCCTCCAGGTCCAAAACTTTAAACACTCTGAGGTCGTCCAGATCCATCCACACCGTCCCTTCTAGCTTATTCTGCAGGACGCCAGGACGTAAACACATCAAGATCATGAGTCAATGTGAATCAACACGAGTCAAGGTGAGTCATCATGAATCAACATAAACCAGTATGAATCATGACGAATTTTCACGAGTCTGTGTGGATCATCATGAGTCAAAGTGAGTCCATATGAATCATCACGAGTCTGTGATAAACAAGAATCAAGTCAGTGTGAGTCATTATGAATCATCATGAGTCAGTGTGGATCATCATGAGTTAGTGGGAGATCCAAGAAGTCTGAATTAGTATAAATCAACACCAGTTGGTGAGTCAATTACAAACCGACAAGAGTCATTGTGAGTCATTATACATCAACACGAGTTAGTTTGAGTCATTATGAACCATCATGACTACGTGAGTCTTTGTGAATCAACACAAATCAGTGAGAGTCATTATGAATCATCATGAGCCAGTATGAGTCAGTATTCACCTCACTAAGTTTGGTCCAGTTGAAGGACTTGAGAGGGTTCGAGGGCTGAGGGATGTCCTTCTTCTGCGCCGCGACCCCGCTAGGCAGGGCACCGAACAGAAGACCCGGGGGTGGCGGAGGGCATCCTGGAGGGGGAGGTGGGGGAGGAGGGGGAATACCGCCTGGCGGTGGAGGCGGTGGAATGAGAGCCGGCGCCGGGGGCGGAGGAGCCGAGGGACCGCCAGGAGCGGCGGGTACGAGTGGAGGTCCTCCTGGCACGGCAGCTCTCTAGGGAGAAAGAGCAGATGAAGCAGTGAGTTTAGCGTAGCCTGTGAGTAACGCGTGATTGAGGAGTGCATGCGTGAGGTGATCATACAGCGCTGAGGTCCTGGAGCTGGGCGGTCAGCGTGGCCACTTGCTGCTTGACGAGTTTGTGTTCTCCGCTCTCCTTCTCCAGCTTCTCCTTCATTTTGTTCAGGGTCTGCATCATTTCGTCTTTCTCCTGAGCCTTGACCTCACACTCCCTCTCCTTCTTCTCCAGCTTCTGCTGCAGCTCGTTCTGATCTGATCGACACACAACAGTTTTACGTTCCTCTACCGGTTTCAGGTGATGGGCCTCCTGATGTCCTTCTGGATCGGGATAAAGGTCAGAAGATTTATGGAACCTACCTTTCCTCATCTTCTCCGCCTGCTCCTTCCACTGTTTCACCTCATTCTCGTTTACCAACCTGGAAACAAAATAATAACATATCTCAACATTCAGAACTAACTCTTTACTGCCCTCTGATGATGCCCCGACCATCTGTCAGCACAGTGAGGCCCCCTAGTGGTGGCTCAAAACAGGGTCACTTCGGGGGTTGGGCGGACACACTGCACCCCTGCTGTAAGTATTTATGAGAGTATTAGATGAGACGTTGCTCACATTCGCACCACATTCTTCACGTTAAAGTTCTCTAAGGGCGAGACGTCCGGGTCGTGACCTTTATCGGTCTGAAGAACGATCTGCTGGACGAGCCGGTCCAGGAGGAGCCAGTACTGCACCGTGGTCCCGCTCCGCTTATCTACACAATAAAAAAGAAAGGAACAAAAACTAAAGAATGAATTAAAGCTGGGCAGGTAAAATGGATAAAGCTAGAACAAAATACGTCTAAAAGAAAGAGAGAGAAGAAAACAGAAAACAGCCAACTAAACAAAAGGTGAAGACGGAAGGAAGTAAGAAAGATTAAAAAAGACGCAAATGAATCATAAAAGAAGAAATGAAAAAAAAGATTAGCAAAATAAAGCATGTAAAAAAGAAAACAAAAGACAGAAAACAAGACAGAAAACAAGAGGGGATAAAAACAAAGAAACGATAGCAATGAAAGTGAAATGAAATAGCTATAAAAAAGTAAGTAGGAGATAAATGACAGTAAAGAAGAACAAAAAAACAAGCAATAGGAAAAGACAGGACAAGAAAGAAAGAAAAAAGGAAGATAAAAACAAAAGGGATATAAAGATTTTTTAAAATGAAAGAAAAAGAAAAGAAAAAATGAATAAAAGAATATCTAAATAAAGTCATGTAAAATGAGAAAGGACAAAGAAAAGAAAATAAGGTGAAAATGAAACAAGTATAGAAAACAAAAGAGAAAACAATGAGAGGATGAAATAAGTAAGTAAAAATGAAAGCAAAAAAAAATAAAATAAAATAAAATAAGCAAAAGGAAAAGACAAGAAAAGAAAGTAAGAAGGATAAAAAAAGACAATGAAAGAAAAGGGAGAAAAAGAAAAAAATAAGAATGGAAAAGCAAAATAACGGTATGTGGAAATGAGGGGCACAAAGCAGAAAGAAAAAAGTAAAGCTGAAAGAAATGCAAGTGAAATGAAATGGCTAGAAAATGTATAAGAGCAGAAAAAACCCCAACAACAAATCAAGCAAGAGGAAAAGGCTAACAAAATAAGGCAGACTACAAGGTACAATAGTCTATAAAAAAGAAAGAACCGGTTGGAAAATAAAATAATGAAGGAAAGAACGCAACACTGAACAAAGACAATCCTTTGAAAAAGACAAGTGTTGAATATGAAGAAAACAAAGACTGAAAAAAGAAAGTTGGTCAAACAAACAGAACCCAAAGCAGGACAGCTGGCCAAAATGCACCAGTAAGAATAAGAAGTTTTTAAAGAAGAATGTTTTTGAGAACATTTTGTTCCTCACAGGGCATGTGGAGGCAGTGCTGCAGGACGGACAGGAAGTGAGGAAACATCTCGGTGTGGTTGATCCTCTTCCGGATCAGCTCGAACACCTGACTGGCGCTTTTGGTGTCGATGTGAACCTGAACGCATCAAGAAAAATCAAAAAGTGACATGGCTGGACCTTCAGACCTGTAGAGGGAATTTAAAAAGATCAGCTAAAATGAATGCACCGTCTCGAAGCGTTTGGCCAGAGCCGCTTCATCTTCGTTCCTCAGCATCTCAAAGTAATCCAGATGCCTGGAAACAGCACAGTTGCCATTACAGGTGAAATTAAACCGGAGGCTGCTGAACGTTAGCTCTGAGCTCACCGGTCCAATGTGCCGTTCTCGTGATTCCGTATCTTATCGATGACCGGCTGGATTCCCAACATGAGGAACTCGTACCGCAGGTGGATCCTGAAGTCCAGGCTGGTCTGCAGGTGGGATGATCATCACCAGTCGTTAATCATTTTTTTTTATTTACCTGCAGGGTTTGTAAGAGCCAAACAAAGAAAAACAAAGAGAGGCAACCTCTCCAGCTCCCTGACTCAGCACGGCGTTAATAAAGGACATGATGGCCGTCTTCAGATTCACCTCATCCCTGTAACGCCCTGTACTTCTGTCCAGATCATTCACCAAAGTCTAAAAAAGAAAGATTAAAAAAAAAAAGTGAAAAAGTTCTGAGACCTTACAAAAAAACTGTGGAAAGATGCCAAAACATTTGCACAGGTTGTGTTTAAAAGTTATTTAACTGCAAAGCATGAACACCTAAAAAGAAAGACAAAAACAAGGAAAAAAACCTAAAAAAGAATGAAAAAGAAAAGAAAAATAAATAGACAGAAAGCAAAAAAACAACAGTTAGAAAAATATACAAACATAATTTGAACAACAATAAACAAAATATTGAACAACATAAAAGGAACAACAATAAACAAAGCATTTCAAAGACAAAAAAAGTATTAAAAAAGGCAAATATAACAGAAATATATTAAACAACAGAAACAGGACAAAATAAATAAAAATAGAAAAAAAGAACCGTGAAGAAAGTAAAGGAAGAAAGAGTGTAAAGACAAAAAGAATGAAGGAGTAAAGGAAGAAAAAAAAAAAAAAAAAAAAAAAAAACAGAACAAAAAAGAAATAGTATAATAGTATAACTAGGAGAAATAAAAAAAAAATAAAAAAAGTATCAATGGTGTCACATTTATATGCATTATTTGTACAATTATTGTGTGGGTATTGTTTATAAGGTGTGTAACACTTTTTTTTTTTTATCTTTCTTTTCAGATGTTTTATTATTTTGTATTTTGCTCTCTCTCTCTTGCGCCCCTCACCTGGAACCTGGTCCTCTCGGAGGCGTACTTCTGGTAGTGCAGCATGGCCTCCAGAACTTTTCGGTGGCCCCCGGGGACGAGGCAGACGGCCCCCAGGATCTCGAGCACGGCCACTTTGGTGCGCATGTTTTGGGCGGCGAGGCTCTGGCTGATGATGTTGATGCTCTCGGGGTGAGAGAGGACGTGGGCGCGCCCCTGAGAGTTATTCATCAAAGCTTTAACGCAGCCAATCACGGACGAGTGGATCTGAGACTCGCTCGTCTCATAGTCCATGTTCTTCAGGAAGTTCAGGAGACAGGTGAGACCGTCCTGATCGATGAAGCGCGTCACGAAACTGACGAGAGACAGAGAAATCAGAAACCATTACAGATGTTCAAGAATTATTAAACAAACAAACAAACAAACAAACAACTTCAAATAAGAGAACTAATAACATAAAACAATTATGCAATACAAATGGTAAAAGAAAAAAACAATGTGATCAAGAACAAAATATGAAAGAAAGAAAGAAAGAAAGCATAAGAAAAGGCAAGTAAACAAGTACAAAAAGAAAGAACAAAAAATAAACAAGATAGAAATAAAGAAACCATGTAAGAAGCAAGTGAACCATTAACATAAAAATATAATAAAAATGAAACTTAAAGTGTGAATCACTTCAAAGACAACACAACACAATAATAAAGTACGATATTGACAGGGAAAAAGTTGATGTAAAACAGAAAATAAGCAAAAAAGAAATCAAGAAGCCATGTAAGAAATAAGTGGGCCATTTAAATAAAAATAGAAAAAAAAAAAAAAAAAAGAAGAAACAATCAACAAAGAATTAAAAATAAGGTCTGAATGAAGGAACAACAAAAAATAACAATAGAAAGAGAAAGAACAAAAAGTAAATCATGAGAAAGAACTTAAACTTAAAAAAACTTAAAAAAGAAAGAAAGCGTGTGAAGTAAGCACAAAAAGTACAAAAAATATATATATATAACAAAACGAAAGTAAGATATAATAAATTACAAAGCTGACATAAAACAAAATAATAAGCATGAGAGAAATAAAGAAACCATGTAACAAGCAAGTAGATCATGTAAATAAAAATGTTAAAAAGAGCATGAAATAGAAAAATTAAAGGAGGAAGAAATTAAATGAAAGAACAGGAAACAAAATAAAAAAATAAAAATGAAAAGTAAAGCATGAGAAACAGAAAAACATGAAAGAAAAAAAAAAAAGAAGAAAAGAACCCCCTCTGGTTTGCAACAAACCTTTGGTGTGTGTGTGTGTGTGTGTGTGTGTGTGTGTGTGTGTGTGTGTGTACCTCATGGGCTGTGTCCTCAGGGCCGTCTTCAATCCCTCAATGGTTTTATTTCTTTCTTCTTCATCCTCCTTCTCCAGAGCCAAAAGCGTCTTCCTCTGAACAACAACCACAGAGTCAGTGTTTAGATCCAACAACAACAAACACACGCACACACGCGCACACACACTCACACACTCTCACACACTCTCACACACTCTCACACACTCACACACACTCACACACACTCACACACACTCACACACACTCACACACACTCACACACACTCACACACTCACACACTCACACACTCACACACTCACACACTCACACACTCACACACTCACACACTCACACACTCACACACTCACACACTCACACACTCACACACACACACACGCTGCCATAATATGTCACTCTTTCAGTCCCGTGCATGTTTTGGCTCCCTGATGTAATTATTTACGTGCTTTGTGAATTTTGTGAATACGAAAAACATTACAAACGTTACTTTCTGCTTCCTTTAAATTTGTCTTTATTTCTTCTTTATTGTCTTCCACCCTTTTTGTTTTCTCTCGCCCTTGGTTTCTGCATTGCTCTCATTCTGACCTTATTTTAATTATTTTTTGTTTTACTTGCTTTTTTTCTTGACTTTGTTTTACTACTTGATTTTTCTATTTAATTGCTAGATTTGTGTTTTTCCTTTCATTCTCTGTTTTTTTCTTATCCCACCAATATTTATCTCTCAGTATTCTTCTTTCTGTATTTTTTCTGCATATCTTTCATTCGTGCCTTTGTACTGTCTTGCTTATTTGTTTATTTACTTTTCATCCATTCTTGTGAATAATTTTTTTTTTTTTCTTTTCATGCTTGCTTTTTCCCTTGTATTTTACTCTTGCTTTGTACTGTGGCTCTGTTTGGGTGTTTTTGCCTTCTGTCCTTACTTTCTTTTTTCTTCGTTCTCTTGTTCTTGTTTTCTTTCATTATAAACAGGTTTTCTTTATATTCTTACTTGCTTTCCTCTTTTCATTTTGTTTATATTTTTTAGTGAATTCTAAAGACGATACAGAGACACTTCCGTAACTTCTGGTCCTGATCCTTTTTAAGAGCAAACGTTACAGACATATTATTATTAAACGATGGAGTGAGATAAAGTTTCTTCTAAAGCTGAATGTGTGTGTGTGTGTGTGTGTGTGTGTTGCTCTTACAGCAGCCATGGAGTTGATCTGGTCGATGTAATACTCAGGCCAGCTCATCGCTCCTTTATTCTCGTCCTGCTCCTACAAAATAATCAGTCAGTGCGGGATCAGCCTCTGATATTCATCTGTAAATCCATTTAGTCGTTACGTGTATAGTATTTGAACGCCGTACGCTATGATTTCTTACCATCTTCTTGCTGCAGTAGATCTGCCATTTCTTCTCGGCTGGGAGAGCAAACATGGCCTCTCTGTGATTCTCAGTGAGATCCAGCTCATCCTGAGAGGAAAACACCACACGCCTCATTAACAGATTTCAGCATCTCCATTTTTGATGTTTTGATTGATTAAGCATGTCTGTAATGTATAATAGACAAACATGATATAGTGCCTGGGGGTGCCAAAACTTTTGCATAAGGATGACCTGCGGCGAGTCTAAGCAAAGGTTGCCGGTTTATAATTTACCCCCAATAACACATAGTAAGTAATAACCCTTCCCATGTGCTTCAGTAATCCCTGAACTGTTTGTGTGCTTATGTGCACATTGGCTTTCCATACTGAAATGAGCCTGACAGAGCTGGATAGGTTTGTGTAGCTTATTGTGTGTGTTCATAAACCATAATATCGACTGAGCACACACACCGACTCCAGATCCAGCACGTACACCCGGATCAGATCCAAGAAGTGTTCAATTAATATAAAAAAAAAATCTAAAAGCGCAAACATTATTAAGCAAAATCGAACATGGATCTGTTTGGGTTTAGTCTTCAAAAATAAAACAGTAATAAAGTATTTATTACAAACAATCCAACAAAAAGAGCTGATCTATAAAATCCATTTTTACTAACGCTTTGTTTGCTTGCTTGCTTTCTTTAATTTTTACATTTCCATTTTCATTCTTTGATTCCTCAAACCTTTTCTTGGTTTCTGTAGTTGATTTATTCTTACTTATCATTTTCTTTTTTTTGTTCTTGTTTCATTCTTCCTTCATCTCTTATTTACTTTCCTAAGTATTTTTCTTATTTTTTCAGTATTTGTCTTACTGGCTTCCTTGCATTCTTTATTTCTTTCTCAGTTTTTTATGCTGTTTCAGCTTAATTTTGCATTGCTTTCCTTCTTTATTTGTTAACTTTTCTACTTCATTTAAATTTGTCTTTATTTCTTCTTTACTGTCTTCAACCCTTCTAGTTTTCTCTTGCGCTTGGTTTCTGCATTTTTTCATTCTTACCTTATTTGACTTAGATGGCTTGGTGGTGTTCTTAACTCATTCATTTTTTCTGGAATTATTGTTTATCATATTTAAATTCTTGTTTTTTCTTTCATCTCACTATATTTCTCTTCTTTCTATTACTTTTCTACTACTTTGTTCATTTTTTGTATTTATAATATTTAAATCTCAGTATCATTTTTTTATTTATTTCTTCTGCTTGTCTTCC
The DNA here is from genome assembly GCA_025084515.1 of Ancistrus triradiatus. Taxonomy (NCBI): domain Eukaryota; kingdom Metazoa; phylum Chordata; class Actinopteri; order Siluriformes; family Loricariidae; genus Ancistrus; species Ancistrus triradiatus. The sequence continues at coordinate 271,123 of JAJAGP010000769.1, read as the reverse complement.
ATTCTTAACTTCTTTCTGTCTCGCTTATTTGTTTTGTTTATTTATTTTCATACATTCTTATTACTGAAATACTTTTTTTTTTTTCATGCTTGCTTTTTTCTATCTTTAGTGTTATACCCTTGTATTTTACTCTTGTTTTTGGCTATTTTTGTCTTCCTCCCATTCTTGTTTTCTTTTATTATAAACATATTTTTTATTTCTTACATGCTTGCTTTACTTCACTTCCATTCTTTCTTTTCTCACTCTGTGCATTTGTTTAATATTCACGCCTTGTTCTTTCTTGTTCATCACTTCTTGTTTTTTTCCTGCATTTCTTTAAAATGTCACCTTATTTTTCCTTTTCCTCCTTCTCCATTTTCTCATTTTTGTCATGTTTTGTGTAAGAACTTTAGTGACCCGTTGATGGTTTATTATAGATTGCAGGCGATAGGTACCACGAGTTCGGTGAACATGGCGTCCAGCTCGTTGGCAGGGGGCATGGGCAGGGTGGGTTTCATGGTCTGCAGGGTGCGGTTGGGGTCACTGCTGAGGCTGTAGGTGATCTCCGGCTGCTCATCTCTGTTCCAGCAGCACAAGATGGAGAGGATGCCGCGGGACGCTTGTTTACGAGGAGCCATCGCTGCGTCTCGCTACAGCTATGCCACGCCAGGCCACGAAGAGCCAGGCCGCGCCACACTAGGGCAGAAAGAGGTAGAATATTGTTAAACATTTACTCATTTACTCATAGGTGTTTATATGCAAGTGTATGAGTTTTATTTTGTAACTTGTGTACTGGAAGAGCTCAAACCCAGAGCTCTGGAGCTGTGAGGTGACAAAGCAAAGTTTTTTTTATCAGACAGAGGGAAGAAGGAAGTTCTGTCCAGCGTGACGGTGAGAACGTCCTTGAGTCGGGACAAACACTTCAGCCTTGTCACACTAAGCTGACCTCAGTGGAAAAATGTTAAGTCTTTTAAGCTTAGTGCTGAGAATCAACAGTCACGTTATAAAGAACAGGTTTAATATGCGCCGGATGTGTAAGGTCAAAATATAACCTTGAAACAAACACAAGAGGTCCAAGATGAAACCTTGAAATATATCCCACGGACGCACACGTGCACGCAAATACACGTAAAAGCTGTTTTATGAACCCCTACTGTACGAGAGAAGAGTGAATCTCGGCCATAAACAAATGATTCACTGGTTCAAACATTAAATAGCACTTTAAATTCAACACTTTCAGTAAGAGAATTGAGAATCTAGGTAAAAACATCTCAAACGCTGAGCAGCTGAACGAGAGAGGAACAAAGCTGAGTCATGACTAAACAATTCACGAGTCAAACACAGAACTGCTGAACAAGTGAGAAGCGAAACATAAAAATGACCAAACACTAGAGAAGAGAGAAGTGAAACTTCTTGACAAATGATTCAAAGATCCAAAACCTGAACAAGAGAGAAGCTAAATGTATTAATGACCAATTGATTCACCGATTCAAACACTGACTCACTGTGAGAAGCAAATCCTAATCCTGAATGACTGGCTGATTCATACACAGTCCTGCTTAATCTGAGAGGAGCAAATCGCAGTCATAACCACGTGATTCACTAATTAAAACGGACTGATTAAATAACTGATTAAATCTGATTCAATTTTAAAAGGGAAGGAATCTCGGTCAGAACAATCTACTGACTCATACACTGGCTTTCTGAATGAAAGTGGACTGAATCCTGCTGACGATTCAGTCCAATCGACTCACTCAATCACACACTGGCCTGATGAATAACAGAGGAGCGAATCTTCAAACCACTGATTCAAACATCTCTATATGAGTGAACCAGCACCAGATGTACAGCACCAAACCTGCAGTGTTTAGAGGGCTGTGTGTTTGTGTGTGTGTGTATGTGTGTGTGTGTGTTTATGTGTGTGTGTGTGTAGCTTATGTAAAGTCTGTGAGCAGGATGCTTTATCACACACACCTCGCCCCACTGAGTCAACTCTGCTCATATAGTTGCTGTAAAGTCGCTCTGAAGTCGTATGGAGTCCGACATGAACAATGAGAGGATGTTAAGTTCAGGCGTGTGCGCGCACACACAAGCGAGCACACACACACACACACACACACACACACACACACACACACACACACACACACACACACACAGGGATACTGTGGGCAGGAAAGATGTTTCAGGAGTGTGTAATGCATGCTGTCACGTCGTCCTCTCCACCCACAAGCTCAACGTAAAACGGCTCGCAACGTTCTCCGATTGTTGCTCTAACACACAACAACACACACCCAACAACAGGCTCTCACACCGTCAGCTGTGTCCAAAAAAACACAAGTTAACGCAAAATCTGCAGGGGAACAAACTTAAATGCTCCATTAATTTCCGAGACCTAACAACACAATCATGTGGAAAGGCGGCAAACCGTGCCCTAATAAACCTGGCACCAAGCTCTTACCCCCTGCCTCGTAGCCCTGCTACACCAGTATCACAACCTCGTTTATCTCTCTCACACACACACACACACACACACACACAGGGTGCAGAGATAATAACTATAACAAGCATCAGTAAGCAAGCGTCTCAAATTACATATTGACACTGCTTGATTGGTAAATTTCCTCCGAACACCTCCGAGCGGAAACAAACAGGTACGACTGCGGCTAAAAATAGCTGCCCAAAAAGTTAATGTTTAATGTCCAAACATGGGCCATCGCTCACATATAGACCAGCATAAATTCAAATACTCAACGGTCACGTCAACCATCAAGTCAAGTCATATTTATTTATATAGCGCTTTTTACAATGGAGGATTGTCTCAAAGCAACTTTATAATTTTAGATTATAAAATTATTAATTACTAATATCTACGTCCAATCCCAAACTGAGCAAGCCTAGGGCGACAGTGGCAAAGAAAAACTCCCTAAGCGTTATGAGGAAGAAACCTTGGGAGGACCAAGACTCAAAAAGGGACCCAACCTCCTTGGCTGGTGTAGATGATAAATCTAAGAATGAAACTAATTTATCTAAACTAATAAGTCATGGAGTCATAGTTCAAGTAAAATGTAAAATATGCACATCAGCATTAAGTAGTCCGATACACAGAGTCACTTCAGGATCCTGAGCCTAAGCAGGAAAGTCCTTGGCGGCACTTTGTCCCCAGATAACCGAAGGAGGGAGACGGGAATAGCGTGATCTGACCGTGCCATGATCGATGGGCTGGTTTGAGTAACTAACTAACTGCTGATCTCTTGGACTGTACGAAACACGAAACAGATTTTTGTCTCTAGATTGTGGTGCGATAAAGAAAAACATCCAGTGAGCGGCAGTTCTGCGTCAGAATCAAATCAAGTCAGATTTATTTCTATAGTGCTTTTTACAACGGAGCATTGTCTCAAAGCAGCTTTACCATTTTAGATGATCTTCTAATATCTAAGGCCAATCCCAAATTGAGCAAGCCTAGGGCAACAGTGGCAAGGAAAATCCCTAAACGTTATGAGGAAAAAGCCTTGTTAGGCCTCAAAAAGGGACCCGACCTGCTTGGGTGACGTAGATGATAAATTTAATAATGAAACTAATTTATCTAGTCAAATAAGACTGGTTTGACCTGACAGAGAGGCTGCGGTAACTCAAAACCACTTGGTACCGTCGGCAGGAGTAGAAAATGAGAACAACGGGGCGGGTGGGCTACAACAGCAGAAGACAATGTCAGGTTAGGCTTTGGTCAGCCAAGAACAGAAAGACTGCGGAGCGCACAGGCTCACGTATGTAGTAAAAACGCAGCGTGGTCTCATACCTCTGGACTTCTGCTGAGGTGTACAGATCGTACTTGCCTCAGTAGAGTATTGTTGCTGCCTGTGTGCACCCCTTCATGGTCTTCTAATGACTAAGAATTCATTTGACATAGATAAAGGTCTCAAGCCGGGTTCGTGAACATAAGTTCAGCGTTCAGGGTCCAGGCGGGGTCACAGAGGTACAGCACAGCCTGCCATGTGAATTCCTGAGCGCCCACGGCCCTGACCAGGATAAACAGGTTTCTTTTTCACACCTGTACACCTGCTCGGCTGCAAGTACCCAATTAGCAAACGGTGCAGCCCCTGCACGACGCATCAAATCACACCACAGGTCAAAAGCTTCAGTTTACTCACATCAAACACCAGAATAAAGACACACACACATACATAAATGATTTCTATTCCAGACTTTAGTCGGCAACAGTCGTTACACAACGCGCTCAATAACAGATCAATAGAGCTGCTGCAGAAACACACACACACACACACACACACACACCATCCATTACCAACAATACAATAAAGCTAGAAGAGGCCGAGCGCGTGAGGTCTGAGCCGGAATGTGGAACAGCGACAAGAAAACAGACAAATGCTGTTCAGCACGTCAAAAACTCGAGATCTGATTAGCTAAAGAATTTGAATAAAGGTTATCCGAATATGCAAATATGATACAAACTGTTTGATGTCTTAGAAGGGACAGAGGTCAAATCGAGCGCTCGAAAGCTCTGCAGGTTTTAAATCCAAGCTCAAATCAGACGTCCTGTGAAGCTGAGCTAAAAATGTAACACAGCCGGAATATGGACCAGAAGGTCCATGGTTCAAATCCCACCTCAGCCAAGCCACCACTGTTGGATCCTTGAGCAGGCCCTTAACCCACAAATGCTTGGATTGTAAGACTGTATCAATTGTAAGTCACTCTGGATAATAGTGCCTTCTAAATGACATAAATGACAACCAAACCTATGGCAGCTTAAAGCACACATTTGTAAAAGATACTGGAAAAAGTGTCTGCAAGCCGTGCAAGTGATATTAACGCAAACTTCAAACTGTATTAGCGCTCGATTGATATTATGCAGTTTTTGTTTAGCTTTTTAAAAATGACAAATGAGACAAGACAGGTTAGGCTCAAAATCATAGTATTTTAAGTTAAGGACTGTGGTAGCCTAGGGGTTAAGGTACTGGACTGTGAACCAGAAGATCCAGGGTTCAAATCTCATCTCTAGCAATCTCCCTCTTTTGGGTCCTTGAGCAAAGCCCTTAATCCACAATTGCTTGGATTGTAAGATTATATCAACTGTAAGTCGCTCTGGATAAGGGCATCTGCTAAATGGCATAAATGTGAACGTTACCATGCGGGGGCACCCCTGGTCAGATGCAATAAATGGACATAAATGTAAATGTAGTTTCATTTAGGGGTGTTGCATTAGAACAGATGACACAGAGAGAGAGTGAGAGAGAGAGAGACAGAGAGAGAGAGAGAGAGAGAGAGAGATTGGATGGGAGAGAGAGAGTGTCACACCCAGGTGAGAAATGTACACCGGTCTCATTCCAGTCACGATAAGTGTGTGTGTGTGTCTGTGTGCCAAATTCCCTGAGTCACACTGCTGAGAATACAGGAAAGGCAACACACACACTGCTCACTTGTAAAGGCATCTCCACAGACTCACGTATAACAGCAGCACTAATGGCACATAAACACACGCTCTAAAGACTCATAAAGGCGTGTTCATGGAGGGATGATCCTCCGGGATTGCAACAGCGACCCCTCCAGGCATAGGCCGCCGTATGAAATCACTTTTACGTACCTATTACTCTACTAATGATCTTTTGGCTATAAAATTCAATTATTTAATTTCTAATTCAGCCAAACCAATTTAAAGCTGGTTTGGTTTGTTTCTACCCATTTCAAGTTGATTATTTAGCTATACAGATCAGTTTTAGGTTCGGTTTTAGTCCTGGAAGAACCTAAAAAGTAGTGTTTTGCTTTTAGAGAGGATTCCAACCTACTATGCTGTTATAAAACTGCTCCTAGTTTGAAGTAATGTCTAGTTAGAAAGGCATCTCCGGTCCGTTTTTAGCACAGCAGAAGCTGTCATTATTATAAGTAGGACTTATTATTATTTACTTAAAGCCAACCAAAAATGGAATGTGATTAAATTAGATATTTCTAAAGCAATTCCTAAAGCACAAACGCAGCACCTTCGTACAGTTTTTAACAGTTTAAACAGATTAACAGTGGGACTGCAGACAAATCTTATTTAAAGTCAACAAAAATCGAGGTAAATACAGTGACACTTGTCTCAGTATTTAGTGTATCATAAGGTCCATGTATCGCAATACTAAGATCAGATCGCCCAGTCCTGCACCTTCCTTCACTCTTAACCTCAGTCCCAAACATAATTTCTTTAATTTTGGGGCGCAAACCACCTTTAATTTAAAGTATGCCCCAGTCCCACGTAATAGGACGTCAATCTCATTACAAGGTGAAACACATCTGAAGTTTGGGTTGCCAAAATGTTTAAAAGAGCAAGGTACAAAGGGCAGATGAGAGCGGATGTCGGTCATCTGCCCAAAGGAAATGTGCTTCAAATAATAATCATCATAATAATAACCATCATCATCATCATCATCATCATAACGAGCACGTTTACCTGTGCAGGTGTGTGTGTGCGTGTAAGACAGGAGCCTCGGTCCTCAGTGTAAACACTTCTGCATCCTTACATCTCCGAACTGGCTGCGTCCTAATCCACAAATCCCCAAATCCACACTGCACCCTCCGTCCTAAATCCAGACAGGTTCCCAATCAGCTGTGCAGATCCAGTCCATCGAGTTTACCTCCACACTCCACACTACTGCACACTCACACAGATCCAGACTGAACACACACACACACACATGTTCACACTCCTCCCTTATTCCGTTCACTCCACCCACACCCACACGCGTTCTGACAGGAGGAAGTACCAAAGCTCCGCCCAACGTGTCCTGCACAACGAGTCACAGCTCCGATATAAAATGTATACACTCTTACGCAAAAGTTTAGGCACCCCTGATCTTAAGTCTGGGTTTAGGGATCGTAGGTAAGGCACCAACAAGATATAACCTGAAGTTTAGGAGATGCCATAAATATTTGTCCCTTGTTAAAGCGTCCCAAGTCTTTACTCCTGGACATATTTCCCACATCCAACACGTCCACGACGAGAACAGACTGCGCACTTATAATTGTTAATTGTTATTCAGTCCGTAAAAGAAGGCTTTACATTTAAAATAGCGTGACAGAGAACCGGCTCCCTTAATTATTTCTACAGATTTGACAAAACACATCCTTTGACAAGGCCTGCCAAAACGTTTCATCTAGTTTTATGACTCCACTGTCTCACTTACAGACTTTTAATAGCACAGTAAACACGTTCTGGAGATGACACCACGGGCAGCGCAGATTCATGTAATGCTCTGTAATTATCTCTGTAAAGACCAGCTTTTTAGTCCAGAACCTAAACATATCACATAATACTAATAAACAATCAAACCCAACATTAAAATGTTTCAAATGGAAATGAAGATAAAAATAATTTAAAAAACATTTTTAAATATATATTTTTATTACAGTAATTTGCATCTGAAAGGACTCTTAATTTGTAAACAGGCCCCATATAATGGTGTTAAAAAATATTTTCCTTTATATTCACAAGTGTGGCTTGTATTACGTTTTTTTTTTTTATTATGTTTTTGTTATTTTTCAGCGTCTATTTTCCTGCTCTATCCTCAGTGAACATGTATCTTATGCGATGAGTGTAAGTAATGTAGAGGTTTTGCCACTGTATTAATTTCAACCCTTTATATCTCTGTGTACATCCTAAAATTAGCAGTTTATCCAAATGAATAACAATAGCCTTCAGAAAGCTAAAAGCTAAATCCTTACACAGATAAACAGATTACAATTTAAATACAAAACGTCGTTAAAGTTTCTAGCTAGTCATTCTAGCTAGTAATCAGTCGATATTGATTTCTAACATTTTGGGAATGAGGAATCTCCTGCACCTGCTTCCCTTTTTCTGTTCCTGTCATCAAATTTGAATAGTTTGACCCCCGTGAAGAGGAACATAGAGCTCCAGATTCACACTCCATGTACGGTTTTACACAAATGTTTAGGCATCAAAATGTCATGAAGGGTCGTCCCTGGTCCTCCACAAACACAGAGCCTTAGGCCTGGAGGAACTCAGTGGGTGGAAGCCCCTGGCAAGTCGGAACACAGACGTAGACGAGACAGAGTACCAGTATTCAACCCGGTGCCAGGATGCCACCAAAGTGGAGTCTGCACCATAGACACTGATGAAGCATGAGCTCAGGAACTCGTGCTCTTCACCAGCTTACACCTACCAGCCGGGATACGAACCAGACTGGCTCAGTTGGTACAGCAATAATGCAAGGTCCATGCCAGGCTGCCCACCGATTGATGCTGAGCTCCTCAAATCTAGGGACCTGGGTCTGAAGCAGCACTGCACTAAACGCTCAACTCTACATGGGGAAGAAACGTGATACTGTAATAATATCCTGCAATATGACGCAGAATATTAATCCCTGTCCTAACTCTAATTTTTAAGAAACAAAAGCCACAAGGCACGATTAGACGATAGACGGGGATTACAGGGTTTATAACAGATTACGTAGAGCTGTGATTAAAATCCGGACTGACTCAAGAGACGAATTAAATGCCGACTTAATCTACACTAGACGTCTGAAGGGTGAAGGATTTGTACTGTATTGTACAGTATTTTTATTTTATAATCTTTTTTTGAGACAGAGGTCACTCGGTGGATTGGGATCTGGGCTACGGACCCCTGCTGTTTACTCCTTATCATTCTTAATTCCTGCAGGTTCTTTCAACTAAAAAAAATCAAACATCTTCTTACGGGATCATTTCCAGTCAATACAACTCAGTCATGATTTGGAATATTTTATTCTCAATCCTCATTCTTTTAGGACCGTGGTGCATTTACATCTTTAATCAAATATTATAGTATTTTATTTATTTGCCACTTTTTAGTGTAAGACATATCCATAACTCATATTCCAGGTTACACAGGTAGAATTTGAGCTAAAAATGTTGCTAATGTAACGTGGAAAACAGTTTCAGAGTTTATAAGGGTGGACCTCAAGACGAACAGCTTAAGATGGGTTATACTGCTTCAGGAGATCAGCAAGGCCCCGTAAGAAGCAAACAGAAGCTTCTGAGATATTTACTGCAAAGAAGAGGGGTGAGAACGTGCTTTGTAAACAGCCCTGTTTCACCAAAACACAACACCACTTCCACAAAACATCCATGTTACACGCACAAAGACAATACGCAGCAAGTTGTGTGTCCGGGTTTGTGCTTCCTCCCTGCACCTGGTTAGTGTTTCTGTAATAACACACAAACCATTAACACACCCTTTACGGATTTAAAATAGAGCGTACTGTACTGTACTGTACGTGAGGTTCCAAGGATTTCCAGACTTCAGCAGGAATTTGACACATCGCTGTTATCATGAACGGAAGTTCTTGATAAGAGTGGGACTTTGGCAGCACGGTGGTTAAGGTCCTGGACTCACATTCTGTCCCTGGCACAAAGGTCTTTAAAATTAATCCCTTATAAGGAAGCAAGCAGAATTTCAACACGCAGGGCCTCGTAAAACACCGGCGTGAACGAGCAAACAGCATTGTTTTCTTGACGAGAGGAAGTAAAACGAGATGCTCCTGTCAGAGACACAGTCATCAATCACAGCAGGAAGGCAGAATTATCACTTAACAGTTTGGGGATGGTCGTCCACATACTTTTGGTCGTGTCCTGTGTTGAACTGAAGCTCTAACACAGGTGTATAACACGGTCGCACAAGGGGTGTCAAGCGAAGGCCTGAGGGGAGGCTGGACAGGGGATCTATAAATAAATACTATAATAAATCTATAAACTCTATAAACCGACCCGTTCACATCTCTGTAAAATCTGTAGCAGAAACACAAAGGCACGTGCAGCTCTGTAGAATGTATACACACTTTGTCATCAAGTGTTTATGCTTCAGTTTTTGGAAAGTATATTTTCAGATGCGCTGGGAAACATATTTATAGCTCACAGCTCCGAGAAATCTGCAGGTTGGGCAAAAAATGATGTTGATCCAATTTGTTACCCTTCACCTGTCACTAAACTAATCTAAACGCCATCAGTTATTGAAGCTATGGAAACATAAACCTTGTTATGAACTGTTTAAAGTAAATCTGCAATAAAGTGTCTGAATAAACAAGATTCATAAAAAAGCAGGAATTAAATAGATTAGATTAGTCAGTTGGGTTTCGACTGCTAACAAGAACATTATGATTACCAAAGTAAGGTTTTGGAAAGGTCATCTTTAGGATATTATCCCTGAATGGTGTTGCAGATCCTAAAAAGTGCATTGTTTATACTTTATCGATACTTTATTGTTTAAGAGAGATGTCTAAAGCACCCCAATATTAAATAAACAATTACAGCTCTGACAGGTGAAAAGATTTAACCTGTAATCTCACACACACACAGACACACACCCTTCCTCTAATCAGACTCCATCAGCAGGGTGGGGTGTGTTATCTGTCATCCAGTGTGTGTGTGTGTGTGTGTGTGTGTGTGTGTGTGTGTGTGTGATGAAAGCCTGGCTTGGTATCGGCTCTGCCTGTCTGAAGCAGTCTCGCCCTCCCCTGCTGGCATTCAGAATATTCTCAAAATGCAATGACATGATTCAGATCTGGTCTGATCTCTGGTCTGCCACTCTCTCTCTCTCTCTCTCTCTCTCTCTCTCTCTCTCTCTCACACACACACACACACACACACACACACACACACACACACACACACCTCCAGCAGCGTCTGTGTCAGTCACAGAACACTTTGCTCTCTCTATCCACCCAAACTTCCAACAGAGATTAAACCGAAACTAAAACTACAACTTAAGTCTTTATTAAAGCGAAACGCAAGAGTGCTAAAGTTAAACCTAAAGAAAAACAAGGAATATTTTACTTTTAAGTTAGTGTGGATCGTCAGAAAGATAAGAGATACGAGATAAAACGAAGCACATTGTTTAGAAACATTACGTTGTTTAAGGGATTTATGGCACATCGGGTTTGAAAAGAACAAACCAATTTTAATGAGTTCAGTTTAGTTTCAGTGATTTTTTTTCTTTTTAGATCGCTGTTTACTTCAAGTTTAGATATTGTGCATTTGACTGTTAACAAAATAATTTTCATTTTGCTTCCTATCAATGTTGAATGACAGAACAATTTGAATCCCGACAGTTTCTTACAACCAGGGCTGATGGAGGGAAGGGAGCATCCTGCAGTGCTGCAACAGCGACCCCTATCAGGATACATGCTCACCTGCAACCTATGAATTCCAGGATAGTCACTGGACCAGTGAAAGGTTCTAAAGGTTTTTTGTAGATCTGCATCTTTGTTTACTTCTTTAGGGTGAAACCAGGTCATGTCAGAATTACTGCAGATTATGAGATGGGTGTCTGGTGGAATTACGGGTGAAGCAGCAGATGGTGGCGCAGGCCATGCCCTTGATCTGATTTTTTTAGGATACACACTTCCTGTCCTCATTCACACACAGCGATGATGTCATGCACCTCTGCATCTGGCTCTGAGCTGGACAGCATCAGAGAGTTGTCGCTTTGGGTTTTGCGAAAACCAAACCTTGGGGCAGATGGGTTCGGGATGTGTTCCTGTGGTGCGCGGTGCAGGACCGGGGCCTGCTCAGTGTACGCTCATGAGCGCTGTGTAAATATTTAAGGAGTCTAAGTCTGCTCCGTGTTACGGGTCCAGGAGATCTGAACGAATGCTGGTGAAAAGCAGCCCCAAGCAAACTTGGCCCAAGGGGAGTTCAGATAAAGTTCCACATGAGCAGGACTCGCCCTTACGCTCGCTGACGAGTGGTCTTGGCATGAGAAGGGTTTGTCTGTTGCCATAGGTAAAAATCAAAACATTGACCTCCCGCAACCTCCTCCCTCCCCACTGGATTACAGGCTTCGCTCTACTGCGAGAATGTCCATGAATCAGCGCATGAGCTAATCACCAGGCGCTGAGCTCACCTACATCTCGACACAGTTCACTGTCGATCTCAGAGAGGCTCAGCTCACCCACCAGAATCCACCGTCTATCTATCTAAAACCAACAGTAATGCTGGTTGCTGGTATAAACCGGTCTATAGTGGTTATGGTTGGCAAATACAGGTTCAAACTGAGTGCCAAGTCAAAAACATATCAGTAAAATATTAGAATAATCTGCTGACTAATTACTTCTTTCAAAATGTATCAGTGACTAACTTGTTAACTAACAGAAAACGTAATCAGAGCCGAACATCCTTTAAGTGCTATATTTTAGGGGGAGGGGACATCATTTTCAAATTGTGATCATGGTTTGTGTGCAGCTTTTCAGGTTTTCCCCGAGGCAGCTGCATAAATTTGGCCAGCAGATGTCACTAAGAACACTGTCGCAAAACACTGAAGCGATTGGTACAAATCAGTGTTTCCCAAACCTTTTCTGCAGCGCCCTGATTTGCAGATGAAAATATTTCCGAGCCAACACACAGGTATACATCTTTTTGGAATTTATTTCAATTATTGAACAAAAAAAGAAAGTGACCAGTCACGCCCCCCACATTGACAACCACTGGTTCAGATGATTGAACTCTTCAGAAAGCTTTACGTCTTTCTTTTCGTCGTTACTAACCGTGCCAGTAGATTATGTAGACAAGCATTAAACGGCTAATACGTAGAGAAAGTTTGTTGAATGCTCTGGGAATAATTTACATACTTCAGTCATAAATGTGAGCCAAAGCATGTTTTTGCTTGTCATTTAGCCAAAGCATGTAATTTAGAATTTTTTTTAGTTTTTTAGCTGTGTTTCTTTGTACCATCGGAGTTGGGGTTTATGGTGGCGTTAGTGGGACGTGATGGATAATAAATGCCAAATGAATGAGATCATCATACACTGATGAGCCAAACATTATAAATACTCATCTGAATATGCTCTGGTCTATGTGAACAGTCTGGGAGAAAAATTCAGGAGGAAAGACCCGAGTCATTTGAACAAGAGACAAATAGTTATAGCCAGATGAATCAACATCTAGGTCAGAGCATCTCCTGAACAGCAAGGGTTGTGGGGTACCTACCCACAGTGGTCCCAGAAGGGACAAACCACCATCCAGACGTTAATGTGAAGCATAACACCGACCTAAAAATCGTTACATACCAAGTGGTTTTAATGTGGCTCACTTCTGTGTGTTAATAAAAGTTGACCTGGTTGAGTAAAGGACAACAACAATCACATATTTGATTCTTTATTAGATTGTAGATTATCTGTATTTTATATTCAAACATAAAACGAACATAAATGTCTGTTTGTTTCCATAATATTGTTAAAACAGCTCGTTTAAGTCCGTCTACAATACGTGACGCTGTACTGCATTTAAAAAGCATGATTAAACCCTCAATTACGTCCTAAAACCTTAAAAACACTAATAAATTATTTCGGGAAGTTCACAAAAATTTAAACACCGAGACGTATGTTATATTTAAGCTTTCCACAAGGCGCTTAGCCGGAGCTAAAGCTAAATCGACGGACTCAATTCTGAAACACAATGATTCGTGCTGTATCATCGCCATCTGCTGGTCGTCCTGGAGCATAGCGCCGCTTGGATCTGAATTTCAGGACTCGATGTATCGTGGAAGCTGTAGTCCTGTTGTTATTTGAAGATCGCACGGAGGTGCTGAAGCTGAGCCATGTTAACGCTGCTCCCCCCACAAACGATAAGGACCAGTGGCCCAAGAGGCTTGGGCAGACGGCCCTCGCCCTGCAGCCGCTGGATGACCCCGGTATAGACCGCGGCTAGGGAGGCCGCACACGCCATCTCCACGAAAACGCGCTCTTCGTCTGCGCACACATGAAATATGAATATGTTGTATTACATACATAGATCTCTGGTTTGAACTCCAGTCAGGAAGGCACTGAGGGACTCGAGCCCAGGAGAACTGGGTCACCGGCTGCTAAGCGTAAGGCAAAAACATAGACCGAAACATTACCCAGGAAAAGCTCCAGCGCCTCCAGAGCCTGTTGATCCGTCACCACTTCAGAGATGACGTTGGACCTTTTGCTGTACTCGAACGCCTGAGTACACGCCGTCATCGCCCCTAAACACTTCGCCTCGCTGATTTACAAAAACAAACTAAATAAATGTTTCCAAAAAAAAAAAAAACACGCAAATACACAAATAAACAAATAAATACGTCACTGGTACCTCGTGATAGCAGGCAGTGTAACCAGATGCCCGGCTTTTATTGCTGCGTTTAGACAATCCGCTCCGACCGTCTCGATGCACAGGATCGGGACGCTGCCCCAGCCCACCTCGTCCATGCCCTGAACCACCCCGCAGAACAAGCCTCCGCCTCCGACCGACAAAACCACGGCCCCCGGCTCACAGGGCAGGCTGGCCTTCAGCTCATGGATCAGGCTGGAGTGGCCCTTCCTGCAAGATGTCGAGAGTCCTGTCACTACTAACAGATTATAAATCACATGAACACATCAATTCAATCTGAAGAGGGAAAAACTTTTTAGGCTTTTTACTGTGGTTAATGTTTACTGTGCCATCTGGTGGTCGCACTTGGAATTTCATTGACTTTGTAAAGCTCTTTTCTTCAACCCTGCACCTGGTTACTTGAATAGGGGTTCCTAAAGTTGTTCCTCATTCTGTATAAATGTGTTACCAGATCAGCGGATGGTCGAACGGGTGCACAAAGGTCAACTTCTCACTCTCAGCCAGGCGAAGAGCCTCAGCGTTGGCCTCATCCCACACCTGCAAAACCCACGCTTTACGATGAGATATAAAAGCAGAAATAACACTAAAAGCCTTTCATTCATTTCCCCACCTTCCCCACCACTCGGACCCGGGCGCCGTGATTCTTCAGCTTCTCCACCACCAGCTCCGGTGAGGATGACGGGACGATGATGGTGGCTGGGAGTTTGAGTTTACGTGCTGCATAAACTGTAGCTAATCCTGCATTTCCACCTGCGAGCAACACACGGAACATAAAGACGTCTTACACACACACAGCTAAATTTAAATTCAATCCAAAACACTCCTCACCTGAAGAACACACCACACCGTTTGACTTTGGACCTGCAAGCTTTAAAACACACACAGGTTATCATCACTGTATCCTGAACTTAAATTATTATTATTATTATTATTAGTAGTAGTAGTAGTAGTAATAGTAGTATTAATGCTATTTTTTTTATTAAACAGTGAGAAATAGTAAAAATAAAGAAACTAATATTAAAAGACTCAAAAAGTATAAAAAAAAATTAAAATGCAAAGTTAAAGACTAAGTAGTATATAATGATTTAAAGATAAATAAATAAAATCATGAGGTATCATAAACAATACACAAAAAGGCATACATATTTATACACCTTCAAAAATAAATTATAAATAATACGTTTATTTAAAAATTAAAAATAATAAAACAGCGTAAAAGAACATTATACATAAATAAAAAATTTACACAATGAATAAATACAATGATCTTTTTTGGGATGACTGCAGTACAGTCACGGGCTAACAACTACATTGACCATGAACTTTGGGGAGGAACTAGCGCGTCGCTAATTTAACAGTCATTTAAGACAGCGCTTGCTGGTTGTACTGTACTGGCTAACTAACAAACACCCGTATGACACAGAGCACTCTGATTGGTCTACAGCTACCGAGTTGCACTAGTGGATATGTAGTTTATTTTTTTCAAGCAGACTACGGCAGGGAATTGAATAAGTTGTTTTTGCATAACGTGGCCAAATTATACAACACAAACTAATCTAAGATGTTTAAATCTGAATCAAAGTGTCTTTTTGTGGTAAAACACTATATGAATCACGGAACTGCACGCCGGTACAGCTACACTGTTTAGCCTACACTTTTAGCTGTTTGATTCTACACGTTCTGAGTGTATAGTTATACAGTCATTTCATGCTCACCTGTTGGATCAGGTGTCCAACGCCCCTGATTTTAAACGAACCTGAAGGCTGGGAGCTTTCCATTTTCAGATAAACAGGAGATCCGAGCAGTTTGGACATGGAGATGCTCTCCAGAAGAGGAGTGTTGATGTGAAAGCCTTGCACATCCGACATGATTCCTGCAAAAAACGACATGTCCTGGCTGCTTTATTTAAGGTTGAATGTTATAAATGTTAATTACAGCATATTGAAGGTCCTACCTTCAAACGTGTGCGATCAAGCTGCCTCTCAGAAAAGTGGTTAGGTTTCAGGACTTCTGTCTCAAAAGTCCAAAGATCCCTTATCAGGAGAATAATCCCAGCGTCAGCAGTAAGAGGTCACAAATGCTCAAGCTGTGAATTAATTTTAAACGAGAGAGCCTGGACAGGAGCTAATAGTTTACTGTAAATAAGGAACGAGAATAAAATGCATTCACTGTTTCTATGAACCCTTGCATCGACCTAAACCATTATGTAAATACATCAGTGTCTTGCATGTGGAGCCCAAAAGTAGCCTTGGGCCTCAGGAAACCGTGATATGATTCAAACCTCTGTGGCTAGAAGCTAAGGGCTAGCTCCTGGAAATCTAAGGACCTGGGTTTGAAGTCCAGATGTTCAGGCATACCGCCTCTGGCTCCTAGGGTCAGGATTCCAAGTCTGGCAGCTTAATGGCAGCTGGATTTATGGAGGACGACGTGCCAACAGTGCCTGAAAATGCTGTGTCATCCTGACACACTGAGGCTTTACACCAAAATCCGTATTCAGAAATATCAGTTCGGTTTTTCATTGCAATAACACAGAATGAAATAAACAACAGAATTATGATTGTGTGAATGACTTTATTGTGCACATGTACATGATTTTTGATGAATGGTATTCGTAGGTCCGTTGTTAGCTTGCTGTGAATTGTTTTGGTATTGTTTGGTTTTTTTCATCGTACTGCATTAATGTTATTAGTGTCCGCTCTCATGTCCTTCACCCGGGTATCCAAACCCTCACACCATCTGCTTTAGTCTGCAGGAATAAACACAGCGTACAAAAACAATCCGGCTAAAATAATTCCAATTACAGGACTAGGTCTGACCAGAAATCGAACATACACAGATAAATCGAATCAGCCAAGACATATTTGGCACTGCCCGCCTAAATCATCACAACCTCACCTCAAACCAGGTCATGCTTTAGTTACAATCGTTAGAGGGAACTTATGTTGGATAATGGTTCTAATGATATTTTTCATACATATACTCTGTTCTAAAGCTTCTTAATCTCTACGTACAAATAAAGATGAGCGAATCGTGATTTAGGCGCACAGATTGAGATCCACAATCTTACAGTCTTATTCATAAATGACCCCAAAAATTTGGCAATAATCCGTGTAATTCGTGAGGAAAAGGTGTTTATTTCATTTGTGGTCAGACCTCCAATGCAGACCTGTGCCATGGAAAAATGCTGTTTAATAAAGTTTTTCGTCACATTCTCTGCACCGTCGCTCGTTGAACCTGCTCTGGCCCTTCTTTTCACTCATGCACCAACGTACAAACTTTCAACACTCCTTTTAATCGCTCGCTTTGAGGTTTCCTTCCGTGCACTTTCCAAAATCCAACTTCCTTCCTCTTCTCCGGATCAGCCCCTCGAGAGGCGACTGTAAGTCCTTCAAGTAAGTTACCTCCATCCTGCAAAAACAAAACAACACGAGGCCTCCCGAAGGAAAAGAGATGAAGACCAGGTCTGGGTGAAAGTCCTCATCGTTAATCCGAATCACATCTCAGACGCAGGCGGGGGGTGATCACCCAAATCTCTTCTGGCAGCTAAAGAAAAACGTCTCTCGTTCCGCCGCTGCGGTGTAAACCTCAAGCCATGGTTCCACACCTTCCACCAGGGGGTGCTAAGCCAGGGAACGCTGCCTGGGCTTGATCCTCGGGTACAACTACACATACGGAGAAGCAAAACGTGTGAGCATGTACATCTAAAACCGTACGAGTATCCCGAAAGGAACAGTACTGACCCCTAGCAGATTTCGGGGGACGTATCCTTCCTGGTTGTTGTGTCTGGCCCACCACCACTCAGTCTCACACTCGTCCCTGCGTTTCAGCACTGTCAGAGCATCCCCGTCCCGGAACGAGAGCTCGTCTGAACTCTGAGCCTCGTAATCCCACAGAGCGTAAACCGTCCCCTTATTCATCACACCCAACTTCTCCTGCACACCTGTACGGAGAAGAGGGAGGAGCCAACAGGTGATCTATGGGGCTTATAACATAACTCAAATCTGCTACATAGATAGTGACCCTCAATTTATATTGCAGACACTTTAAGGTTCTGACCATAGAGGAACTGCGAGCACTGGACGTAGCCGTTCTCCATCTCCTCACACTTGTCCGCCGCCGTCTCCACATCGCTGATGGTGGTGGCGAAGATGGCCGCCCCCGACTCCACCAGCAGCTTACAGAGGTGGACGCTGTTACACGAGGCGGCACAGTGCAGCGGTGTCCTGGCATTAGAGAAACAGTTCCGAGTGTCCAAATGTTTAAGCAGGTACAAATCTGATGACTAATCTAGTTGTGATTTGTCGGTTCCGTCCACACGTATAAGACGTATTTCTCACCAGCCGTCGCTGTCTGCTGCATTGATGTTCACGCCGAAGTCAAGCAGGAACTTGACAATGTGGTAATGCCCGGCGCAGACGGCGTTATGCAGCGGCGTGATGCCTTCGTCGTTAGGTGTGCTCGGGTTCTGAACCTGAAATCAGCACGTTAAGTAGAACTCAATCAACTTCATCATCACTCTCTGTCATCCTCCCTCCGAAACACCTAGTTTGTACTCTTTACAACCATCTTATAATATTCTGACCTCGTATATGATCCTCTGCACCAGGTCAAACTCTCCCTCCAGAGAAGCGTCGAGCAGCAGAGCCAGAGGGTTAAACTTCACCCTGAGACCGTGCCCCGTCCTCTCAGAGCCAGGCTTCTTCAGATTCGTCCTCTTCACCTGCGACTGAGCCAAATCAGAAGCGTTTTTATTCACTGGATATCGAACTGTTTCTCTCTACCAATGAACACTGAGTGCAAAATATAAATCCAACAATCAGCGCCTCAGTGGAGCTCCTAGTCTTGTCACATGAGCCAGACCATAGAGCGTGTTGTCGGAGAAATATGGAAGAAGATATTTTTCGTTCCTTGTAACGAGTACACAAATAAGAGGCTCATACTCACCATGCTGGTGCTGCCAGTTTGCTCTGTTGCTTCTTTCGGAGCCGGTTCAGACTCCGTTACCTTCTCTAACTTTGACTGATTGTTGTTGTGATTGTTCTCTGGACTTTCTTTGCGGCCTGTAGTTTCTGTAACCTGGGATTCCATTTTATTTCCTGTTTGACCCAGATCATTTTCGTTGGCATCAGATGTCGGTGAAGGTACGCTCTCTGTACTCGGCTTGGAAGATTTCCTACCTGCTTCTGCTACGTTCCCGTTGGCCGTCTTGCCGTTGGGGGCCAAACCGATTGCAGTCTCAGGCTGGAAGAATGGCGTGACTGTTTCCATGCCCCCTGCGAGGCTGTTGAAGCGTTGGTAGAGCAGCTTTTGGATGTTGGGCCCACTCGGGCCCTCGGGCTCCGTAATAGAGCTCCTCTTTTTTAGAGGACGCGGGGCGTTTGCTAGTTTCTTCCTGAGCACCTCCAGATCAATGTCGCTCTGAAAGCGCAGGGGCGAGTGGGCCATCGGGGTCAGTTTGGTGGGGCTCAGGGGCCGGGGGATGCTGTCCATGCTAGGCTGAGGACTGTGGGCAATCTCAGGTTCAGACTCTCGCTCCGAATCGTCTCTGGAGGTCTGATGCTGGAAGCTAACTGGAGACGAGGAGCTGGAGCTCGGCAAAACCGGCTTTCCGTAAACTTTAATCCGGAAGAGAACATGAACACGGTGTTTAGTTGATTGTTTTGCTATTTAAGAGCATTTTAACTCTCTAACCTTTGAAATAACGTCTTACAAAAAGGTTATGCATAAACCCCTGTGAGTTACCTGCTTTGACGGCAGCTCTGGTGCTGCTGCTTTGGTAATTCTTGGCTGCAGGCTGCTGCAGGTACATGTTGTATATAGAGCTGGAGTTCATCGTGGCAGGACCTTTCCTCGGCGACTGAGGTCGTGAGCCCCGGTCCGAAAAGAATGGTCGAACAGCCACAGCCAGAGGGGGATCGTTTCTCTCACCGAGAGGCAAAATGGGTGAGCCGGCTGAGGAGGTGGGGCTCGGAGGAACTGTTATTCTCTGCTGGATCTGCGACGAGCAATCGGACGGTCTGTGCCAGGCCAGGGTGCCTGGGGCAGACCGGGGCAGGGAGTTAGTGGCACAGATGGTGGAGTGATGCCCTACACTGGGGTAAGTGCCATAGATAGGGGGCGGATGCTTGGACAGGGTCGTTACAGTGCCCAGCACTTTGGAGGATCCCTGTAGAGAAGAATTGTTGTGATGTCAGAATGTGCAAAATAAAAAAAATTTCATTTTTAGGGAATTACATTTTTTTTATGTTTAAGTTGTTTAAATGTGTAATGCAAAACTACAGTAACAATATTAGTAATCATAAAAGTAATAATAATAATCCAAATGTATAATAATAATATTTATAAAATAACAATAATTGTTATAAAAATTATATAATATATAATAATAATAAAAGTTATAATAACAATAATAGTTCTAATGTATGCTATAAGATAATTTACAACATAATTTAGTCAGTAATAATTTAGTTATTTATATTTAAATAAGTATGTTTAACAAAAAAAATTCAGACTAAATAACAAAAAGTCATTAACAACAAAAAATACATGTGTAAAATATTTTTTATAAATATTGTATTGATTTATATTATTATTTATGTCTTATTATCATTTGAAATATTAATGATAATAATGCTGTGATTTTACTAAATTTTGTAGGTGAAATATTATTTATTTAAATACATGCTACAAATGTTTATTTACATGTGAAAAATATCAGTTTAATAAATACGTTTAACATAAGAAAACCAAAAACATTTCAGCATACATTAAAGTAATAAATGTGTTATGAAGTAAGGATGCAGCGGCCCCTCAGACCACCAATTAAAATAATAATAAAATAACAACAGGATTTCTTAGATCCAATCCGTTCCGAGTTAAAACAGAGAGAGATCAGAGAGCTTCACCTTTTCACCCGCAGCCATCTTTCCCTGATTCTGAGCCGTGTCCTTCCAGTCGGGCGCTTTGAGGGAGGCCATGTTCCAGTTTGCATCGTTTGCTGTAGGACGGACAGAGGACAGAGGACAGAGCGGGACGGGTGAGGTACGGGGGCCGATAAAAACCCTCGCTTTCTTCTCTAATCGAGTCTGAGACACAACACACCGGTGACGTGTAAGACGCTCTAATCAGGGCTCGGTGTGTGTGTGTGTGTGTGTGTGTGTGTGTGTGTGTGTGTGTATTTCTGTCCTGTCCTTTACTCAGATCAGCCTAAAGAGATTAGTGTGTGTGTGTAGACTGTATAGCACGTGTTCACAGGTGGAAGTAGAAATGAAAGATGAAGGCGATGGAGCACAGTTACTGTGACCGTAATGGTCAAAACACACTTTTTGTCTTAAACCACAAAATAAAACCCAGCGCTGTTTAACTCACAGGTGGCACGGCCTCTGGGGGCAGAGGTCACCTCACCATCCACTATGACGTCTAAATCTGAGACCTTCCACGGACCCACAGGCTTCCTCACCACGTCGTCGTCTGATGCCCCGCACACACCCCGAGATAACCCAGCGCCACAAACACACATCGAGAAAGGGCAGGAGAGAAAGAGGGAGGCAGAGAGAAAAGAGCCGTGACAGGATGAGAAACGTCTGTTAGAAAGGCTGGAAAAGTGTAAAGATTAAAAACAAGCCAGAGATAAAATGCAGAGATGTGATGAGGTGGTGCAGCAAGACTTGAGAGTGAGTGACAATTAGACAGACGGCTGTATGTAGGCTGTATGTAGGCTGTATGTAGGCTGTATGTAGGCTGTATGTGAGCTGTATGAGGAAATGACTCACCTGATCTGGACCGTGTATGGCTGCTTTGAACAGGTACTGGATGAGGTTTCAGGGGGTCTGGGGGTAAACTATTCTGCCTCCCTGGGACTGAGGGCACTTGGATGTAGGGGTACACGGCTGCAATCCGGCCAGAGGAAACGGGGACAGTCTGAGGGGAGGAGGGAGCACTCGCCCGTCCCAACTGTGGAGAAAAAGATATTACTATTATTATTATTATTATTATTGCTATTATTATTATGGGTATTATTACTATTATTACTGTTATTACTAAATATTTGTCTTCTTCTTATTATTATTATATTTATATTTATTGTTATGTATTATTATTATTATTATTATTGTTATTATTTTGTTGTTATTATTTGTATTGTTATTGTACAGTACAATTAGTAAGCCCAAAGGGGCAACTGGCGAGTGAGGGAGAAGGCGGAGGGCAGGGGCGCACCGAATGAGCCAAAGCCGCCAAGGAGATGGAGGGGCCGCAAGGACGGCAAACAGGAGTGAATAGTGAGATCCGTGCCATACGCTATAAACTAAACCCTTTCGCATGCGCATGCGTGCTGTCACAAAACCGAACTCCGCCGTGTCTGTCCAGCCAGTGCTGCCATCTAGCGTTGGCGCATTGCTTCTTGACATAATGTTATTATTTTTGTTATTATTACCTCAGCTTTCTTCCTGTACAACCGCTCCCTCAGTTCGTCGATGCGTCGGTCCATCATGCTCACCTCTAGGTTGCGTTTGTTCAGCAGGTCTTTATGTTGCTGCAATTTACTGTTCTGCTCCTGATTCAGCTTGTTCCTGATCTAAACACACACACACACACACACACACACACGTAATACCACTGTGTTAGTTTGACAGATGTACTGGCCATGTTGTGGTCACTGGTTTTGAAAGATACATGGGCCACGTTACCGTTACATACCTGCAGTTCTTGGTAGAGTTTGTGCAGTTCCAGTGCGGCGCCCCCTGCAGGTTGCGGCTCTGTAATGCGCTTGTGTCTCAGGTCCTCAAGCTGCTGTGTGAGATGGTCTACCTTCACCATGGCCTGCTGAAGCTCCGCCTGCTTCTCCTGAAACAGGCTGCTTACATGCTCAATCTCCGCTGCTGCACACACACACACACACACACACACACACACACACACACACACACACACAAAGCCAAGTAAGACAAGAGAATGCATACCCAGTAGCACCTGATCAGGCTCTTAAAGGAATCACTCAGCTAAAAATAAGCAGAACTTGGAGCATGGAAAGGTTTGTGCACCCTTTCCTTACGATTCACTAGGGTTATAGAGAATGTAATAACCAAAGATAGTGATACACACTGCTGTAGTGTTTAGGATTGTGTGTATGGAGATCAGATTGCAGCTGTATTATCGATTTATTCCATCCATTTATAAGCCGCTGAGTTTAACAAAGTCAGCAACATCATCCCGAGTAAACCCTGATGAAACACCACCCAGGTATCACGGGCATCTTGGTAAGTCTAGGTACCTCATGTCCACACACTTTAGCATTTTGGACGCAGTGTAACCGATACATACACAGGTTACCATTGATGAGCTTGCTGTAATCCACTTGGCCCCTCATGGCTCGGATTTTTTTCAGCTTGGCTTCCTGGCTCTCAACTTTCTCTCTTAGCCTCTGTAGCTTCTCCGAGTCAGGTGCGGATGAACCCTGGTGAGGGTCCTGCTGCCTCAGATACCGCAGACGCTGCTCCTACACACACACACACACACACACACACACACACACACACACACACACACACACACACACACAGGATGAGAGTGAGATATGAGTCAGGATCCAACTGGAAAACGCTGGAACGCTGCACACGAGTTATTACACAATGCAAGCCGAATGAAGTGGGCGTGGCCTCTACCAGGCAGGGCCAACAAAGGAGGCGTGGCCTAAATACTGTACCTGTGCATCTCAGCAATCAAGATCTCTATGGAGGCGTGGCCTCTGTATCTGTCAGTTCTAGTGAAGTATCAGTTTGTTTTACACCAATAAAAGATGACTGCAATAAAAATATTCCAATAGTACACATTCCACTGCTGTGACCAGGGTTGCCAGATCAAGTACAGCCCAAAGCAGAAGCAGGGGCTGGATTCACCAAAGCAGTCTTAAGGAAACAGCCTGCAAAGACTCTTAGGAGAAACGCCAAGATGTTCATATGAATGTTCTGAAGTGCAATTCTCAAACAAACTTAATTCCTCAAATATTATCTTAAGAAAATCTTCATTGTGTTCTTATGTAGGCTACGTTGCATTTTACAGCGTACAACATACGACGTGAGACACATTTTGAATTGTGGTTACTGTTATTTAGTTTAATCCACTTAGAGAAAAAATAGCAAAAAATTAGGTGATGGTGAAAAAAACTAAACAGGAAAAAACAGGAAAAAATCCTCCTTCTTATTTCCAATAATTAAGCTGTTTCAAGTTTAAATTTGGATGCTTACCTTGTCAGCTCTTAGAGACAACTGTGACTCTATCGTAAGGTTAAGAAAAAATTTAAGAACAGAATGTTTTGTGAATATCACTTCTCCTTAGAACTGTTCTCTAAATCTAAATAGAAACCTAAGAGTAACCAAAAACAGGAACGTAGACTGACCAGTGAAAAGAGGACCGAGCTCCTGCTTCATCAACACAGACCAGTGCAATAAAAATGATACATGCATTTGTATGGATGCATGTAATATGCCTTTAAACCGATAAATAACACTTATATGGATCAGGGAGTTTAGACATGCAGGAAAATCAGGGACCTGGCAACCACTGCCAGCAACAATGCCACTGATTTACACCGAATTACTCAGATAAACAATATTTTTGAATAAAAGTACAATGAAATGTATCCACATTTGTATCAAATACAAGAGCTTTGCATTTCATACCTGCTGACAAACTTCTGATCACGAGCTCGTTCCTTATCCCGTAACGCTCTGAGTCTTAAGAACGTCATGTGTGTTCTAAAGAATTTCAGTACGCCTTACTCTCACACTCACAGCACGTCCTAGCCCTTTCCTGGCAGCTGTGGATATGCGCTTGTCTCATTTCCCGTGGACGTGGAGTCCCATCCTGTTGTTGTTTTAGGTGCAGGACTCTACATTCATTCCTCACACACACTTTCACACACACACACGCACGCACACACACACACACACACACACACACACACACACACACACACACTGACCTCAGCGCTGCATCTGCAATCACGTGCGTCAGCTATAGGGACGAAAGAAAGCTCTGGTGCTTCTAGGAACAAACAGCTTTTTGGAAACGAACCAGAACATCTAAGTCCTAACAAATACACAGTCGGATACACACGCAACTCTGTGTGTGTGTGTGTGTGTGTGTGTGTGTGTGTGTGTGAGGTGAATAGGTCAGAGACAGAAGGTGTATGGCGTGTGAGTGCGAGCAAACCTTGGCAATGAGCATCTGTTGGTGAGCTTCGATCTGCTGCTGCTGCCGTATGGCCATCTCCTGGAGCTCAGACAGGGTCAACTCCACACGGGGGGTCCCCATCTGCGCAGACACACAAGCATACGCTCTAGTAATTAATGTTATCCATGCTATATATGCATATATTGTCCAAAAAGTTGTTTGGTTAATTAGGGCAGTGATTAATATGCAATATGTTTAACCCTAGCAAGAGCAATATGCAGCTTCTTATAAAGCCATACTAGACGATGAATCCTGCGGTCGTTTGTTTCAGAAAGGTCAAACTATCGGTCTGCATCAAGTAAAGAAAAGATAATGTGAAGGAAAGTAAAGATAACGCAAGATAAAATAAAGAAAGGAGACATTTGCAGTCGAGTTGTGATGGACTAGCATCCTGTTCTGTCTTTTCTCAGAGAATTTCTGGACAGACATTCATTCTTACACCCGCTTAATCCAATCCAGGTTCGCCAGCAAGGCAGGAACTAACCATAGACTGGTTGCCACAAATGCCACTTACGTGCCACCCAAGACAGATATGCATATATAAAACCAAAACAAAAGCAGAAAGCAAATAAAAGTAAACCATCTTGTCTTACTCCCCCCTTTACTGGTTAGGGTCGTGGTGAGGTGGTAGAGGATTCTGGGAACGTACTGAGTCATGCCAGTCCATGCCAGGGCTGGGCAGGGGTTTCCATTGCACCCTAGGTCGCTCCCCCACCCTTTATACCTTGTCGTTTATGTCATCGTTAAACAATTCAGACATTTTCTGCTTTAAACTCCTTTCAATAATAGATGCTCATTTGCTCTGCCCTGTCGGCTCTGCTGCAAACGAACGGAGTGCACTCAGAATCTGAACCGAAGTCTCTACAATATTCATTAAAGCCACCACGCTGCCTCTGCGTTGCTGCAGTGCAGATGCGAGGGGGAAAAGGCAGGACGAGTCCGTCTGCATCATCATGAGGAATTGCCTGGAGTCAGGGCTGCACACGTCCCGCTATTGTGGACGTTCTCTTTTACACACGCATGAACTGCTGACATAAATCAGAGCCAGCAGCTGCGTCGTTTAGCGCCGCTTGACCTCGGCTTGATGCGTCTATCTGAGTCACCCGCTCTGGCCTCGCTCTCGTAACGCCTCGCCGCTTGCTCGGCCTCTTGTCTGAAATGACAAATCGAGATCCTAATGCGGCAAACCTGAGTCAGGGCTTTACTGCAGGACCTGAGCTACCATTAGGATCCTGGTCTGGCTTATATCATCATAATGATCTTTAGTGTTTTATTATCTGGAACTATGCCCAGCGAGGCCTTAAACCTTGATCTGGACTCTCCCTGGGAGGAGTCTGCATGTTCTCCTCATGCCTGTGTCGGTTCCTAATGTTTCCTCCCACGTTACATATACCTTAGGTCAACCAGCGTCTCTAAATGCCCTGTATGTCATCATTCCAGTAGCTGCTCCTTCAGATTGTAACACTACAGCTTCCCTAACAAGCCCACCGAGTCCTACCTAAGGCACCTTTCCAGGCACGGTTCGAATAATGGTGGAATGACCTTCCCGGCGGTCCGAATGGACCCCCAACCTCAGACAGCGCTTAACTCTTAGAGGTCTGGGTCTATGTTGGTTGTTTTTGCCTTAGGATAAATCCTTTAAAGTGTTATCACACACACATGTGGTATTTTTCAGCGCAAAAGTAATCTAGTCCCCATGGTTCCCAACCTGGGGTTCGCAAGGCTTTGTGTGCTCTGAGTTTGTCAAAACATACAGAAAATGTTAAATAAGTAAAATAAGACACTCACTTAACAAATATGTATATAAAATTGCTTAAAAAGATACTTCCACTCGAAAAGAGTAGGCACATTAGAGTAGGGATGTTAAGAGAAAAATGCCCAGTTTATGTTTGAGTTCTACCTAAATGTTTAGCTGTCTGAAAAGCTTAGCTTAGCTTTGCTGAAAAGGAGTCAAAATGAAAAAAAAAAAAAAAAAAAAAAAAAACTATAAAAGGAACCCAAGAGAAAAGGAAAAAAACATTAATATAAGTTATACTCATAAAGGGGGGGCTCCAAGGTAAAAAGGTTGGGAACTGCTGGTCTAGACAAGCTACATCAACACACTGGACCCAAAAACAAACCAAAACAAGAACACAACTGAGCCACTTAAGAAGCACAAAATGTGTACAAGACAGCAAACAAAACAAGCAAATTGTTAAATTAAGGATAAAACCAAACTCTGCAATAGTTACAAGATAAAGATACAGCACCCTAACTCTCCAGTATCTTCTCTTCCCACTAAGTCACTCAGATAGAATCGATTTATTTATGAATCACCCACACCTAAATATCTCAGCCATTACAAAAGAATCAACTCAATATTGATTCATTCATGATGATCTAGCCATCAGACTTCCTACCATGAAGTTGCTAAGAAACGATTCATTTGGGAATCCTTTATTATTTTGTACACACCATCCCAGCCTAGAGCTGGAATAGGGGTGAAGACCAGGTGTGTGTGTGTCCCTCCGCCTCACCTACACGGCCCACCTGATAACGTGGGTGGGTCTGTGACAAAGTGCAGGGATGCCCCCATTACACTAGACTCATTAAGAAAGAATCAAGGCTGCAGTGAACCGTTTATTACTATCTCAATCTTCAGAAATAACAAAGCAATTAATTCTTGATTCATTTATGAATCAACTGCACTTATGAGTCAATACAAAAGAACCGACTCATAACTGATTCATTTATGAGTCAATGATCAACCCACACCTGTATATCTTCGCCATTACCAAAGAACCGACTGATTTGTGACTCATTTATGAATCACCCACACGAGTCAATACAAAAGAATTGACTCATTATTGATTCATCACCCACACTTATATACGAGTCAGTCAGTACAAAAGAATAGACTCGTGATTCATTCTTTTATGAAATCACACACACGAAAATGACCGACTCATTCTTGATTCAAAATTCATTCATACAACATGAACGACTCATTCTTGATTCATTTATGAATTACCACAGATATATGTGAGTCAAAAAAGTACTGACTCATTATTGATTCATTTATTACGATTTAGCAATCAGGCTTCCTACTATAAATTATTTAATATGAAACAATTAATTTGGGAATCACTTATTATTTCGTAGCTATCCAGGTTTGTGTGTCCCTAAGCTCCGCCTCACCTCGCCTCACACAGGGCCCACTCGGGAATGTGGGTGGATCTGTGGGGTCTGTGACAAAGTGCAGGGATGCCCCTGTAAGAAAAAATCGACTCTGCAGTGAATCGTTTATTAATGTCTTGCTGTTCAGAAATAACGAGCGATTCCTTCGCCGCTCATTAACGCAGAAAAATCGCTCCGTTACGCAAACCAACCTACGATAACGCCAATAAGGAGCGACTCATTTGTGAACCACTTATGACTACAGATGAGTCATTTTAAGAGAGCTGAGTCGTTGGTGAATCATTTAAGTTTCACAGAGGCGAGGAAAATCAGCTGATCTAAAGAGGACTGTGAGGGGAGTCCCAGTCCGGACATCCAGTCATGCACATGGTCAGAGCATGACCATTTCACTCACACACACACACACACACACACACACACACACACACACAGACTGAGGTGTTACCTGTGCAGAGTCCCAGCTTATCCTGCACGATCGCACCTCGATTTTGCTGCACTGTCCTTCAGCAGTGAATTCCTGCACTGCCTCGATGTGCTTCCACTCCATCCTGTCCCGCACACACACACACACACACACACACACACACACACACACACCCCTGCTCTATCACCTACAGATCTCTGAGTTCTCACTAAATAAACTCCGACTCTCTTTTCGAGGACTTGCTTCGGCTTTGCTGTGTAAGTTTTTCCTCCTGACCTGCGAGCTCTTCCCTCTCTATGACATGCACTTTCTCTCTCTTGCAAATGCTCTCTCTCTCGCTCTCTCACATTCTCTGCAGCCCCCCCCCCCCCACACACACACTGCACCGCAGCTGTCTCGCACTTAAAGGAGAAGCCAAACACTCCAGCTTCATTCCACCGTCCGATCGAGCAGACAGATGGGATGCAGAAAATAAAATCCGCATCCGAGCGCTGTGCGCAGGAACGTCAGGGGGAGGACGAGCTCAAAAAGTTGTGCTTACGAACTGTAATTGATCCACAAAGCCACAAAGTCCAAAGTGTGGTGATTATTACAGCTTAACATTATAAAATCAAACATAAAACAACAACTAATCATGGACTAGAGCACAAAAAGTACAGTAATAGATAAGATATATAAGGGTTTGTTGGTGACACTGCCACCACGCAGCATGCACAGGCAGAGTTTATTCTCTGTGGTTCAGTGTGTGTGTGTGTGTGTGTGTGTGTGTGTGTGTCCGTGTTTTATTATATTTTTTTTGTTCGTAAGTCATTAATGATACTCCAGTAACGATTTACTAAATTATCTAAATAAAGGAAATAAATCAATATCGTGTTAATTACTCAGAACTAGAAAGGCACATCAGTGTGGGGGCAACTAAAAAAATCAACTAAATTCATTTTATTAATAAAAGAGATTAGTTTTGTGTAAAATTCAATAATTTTGGTCATTCTTAGGACTGATATTTATTTTAATGTATTTATTTTTAATTATGTTTTGTTACTATCCCACTGCTCCATCTCTCTGTGTATTTAACAATAAAATTAAATAATTATCATAAAATTGATATAAAATGAAACAATTGCAAGCAGGCAGAACAAACAGGGTTGTACACAAACAAAAAATAAACGATTTAATTAATTTTAAAAAACGAATTAATAATTAATAATATCAAATGCTTAATTGTAATAAATAAGATAAAATTACCATATACATGTAAACATATTTGAATAAAAAACACAATAATTAATTAATTAATAATTAGTATTTATAATATTAAAAGTGAATATAAGCAATAATTAAATGTATTAATTAATTAATTAAGGAATTAATTTTACACCCCTAGAATCAAAGATATCAAATAAAAATCACCAGAGAGAACAAAACAGACCGGGACAGCTCCTAAATTCCAGTCCCAACTTTCACAAACTCGAGGTTTTCGTTGGTAAAGGCAGAAATTAAATCAATTGCAGAATCCTATAGATCAGTCATGCAGTTTTTAGCAAAGCACCAACAGATGGCGCCAGACACAAACACGACCTTGTCTGGTGATATCTGCTGATGCTACGTTGAAACTGGAGGGGTATTAAACAAAATCAATAAAAGATTGAATAAATAATGTATAATATTAAATATTCAAATGTAATATATAAAATTTACAAATAATATAAATATAAAAATATTTAAATGAATAATCAAACTAATAAATGAATTACTTAATGATTATTTATAATAATTAAACAATATGTAAGTGGAACGTGAGTAAATAATTAAATGTGTAAAATAAATTAATAATTAAATTAGCTAATTAATGTATGTATTTCAATCCCATAGAACTAGATAGATGTGTACACTGAAGCAAAGAATAATAAATATATATATACACTGTAATTATAATGACTTAATAAATAAAATTAAACAATTATAATCACTCATCCCTTAAACATTTCCATAGTGTTTTGATACAGTAATAAAACACCAACACTAACATAATCACAGCCAAAACACTCAAAACCAAGCAGATAAACCTCATTTTAGCTTAAAACACACGCCACGGACTCTATACACACTCTCCATTCATATTTGTATCTATAAACGAACTTAATGACACCACAGAATAAAAGAACAACATAATTCCAGTAGCAATCTTTCAAAAAATCGAGGTTTTCGGCGGTAAAATTCAGAAAAAGTAAAAGAGTACTGAAGCCTACAGATCTATCATGCAGTTTTAGCATTACACCACCAGATGGCGATGACATTCACAAAAACTTATCTAGTGACACCTGCTGGTATTAAATTGGAACTGCAGGTCTATCAGGAAATTCAACGAGTTAGACAAATACAAATAAATTAAACAATAAATCAAGAATTTGGGATTATGGATCTAATAGTTGTAATTCATTATTTGTAATTCACAATTTATTTGCAGAAATGTAGGTAAATAATACTAAGAAATAATACATAAATCAGAGAGAGAGAAAGTGTAACGAGAAGAATGAGGTAAAAAACTAAATAAGAATTACTGAGTGAAAATATAAGACATGGAGGAATATAAGGTAACTATAAAAACAGAACTATAAAAAGTACAAAAGTCTACTAAAAGAGAGCGCAAAGAAAGAGAAAGGAAAGAAGCAAAGAAAGAGACAACGGAACTGAATTGCAGTAAAAACTGTGAGAGGTGAACAGAGTAACTGAAGGGTAAGTTTAGTTTAGTCTGTAGGGAGCGAGAGGTTGATTTGAGACACACCCCTAAACGGGCCTTGTCATTGCACCTGTTATAGTGCGGGTGGTGATCCTACAGCTCTGGAATTTAAAACAGTGTGAATGAAATCTGATTTACTGTAAAACTAAATCCCCAGAAAGAGAGAAAGTTAAAAAAATACCCATAAGGTTACTAAAGAACAAGAATGAAAAAGAATGAGAAAGAAAATAATTTAGGAAAACAAAAAGCAAAGAAAAAAAAAACAAAGACACAAACAACAAGTAAAAGAAATAAGAAATTAAATAAAGAGTTTAGTAAAGAGAACAACATTGTGAGAAGAAAAAAGTCAAAACATGAAAAAATAGAAGACCATAAGAAGTCACAAACAAAAAAACAGAAAGACAGAAACAGAATAGAAGTAGGGAAGAAAGAAAGAGAGAGAACGCAAACATAAGTAAATAAAAACTGAAGAAAGGAAAAGAGACAAATAGAGAATGAATGAACAAATGAAGTAAGACAGAGAGTTCATTATGAAACAGAAGAATGTGAGGTAACAAAAGAAAGTAAAAGGGGAAAAAGAAAAGAAATAAAGAAAGACATAAAAAAGAAGGAAAGAAGGAAAGAAAGAAAGAAAAGAAGTGAACAAGTTTGGGAAGTGTGAAAACGTCTCAGAAACAGAAAAATGTGAGGAATCTCAAAGAAAAAGAGCAGACTCACCGCGCTCTGACCGGGCCGGTCCATCTTACTCCCGATCTTCCTCATGACCTGCAGCGACCTCTCTGCATCTGAAGAGCAAAAAAAACCCCAAAAACATCATTACTGTCGATTTAAAGCTCAACAAAAATAAAAAACAAAGAGGGAAAATCAGTACAGAAATATGTGAATGATTTGCAGGACATAAAAACCACCTGCTTTGTTTTTCATATTTGGTTACGTTAAGTGTTTCAAATTTTATAACCAATACAAAAGAACAACTGTATTGTAAAGAACTGTACTAAATGTTTTCATATTGTGTTTTAACTCATATTATTATTTCCCAGAGGGCAATGCGGACGAAAACCAAACCCTCCTGAGGGAGAAATCGGTAGAAGATGAAACAGAATGAAACGTGGACGGTCTAAAAGTAACGCGGACGTAAAAGTCTGATCCTGTCTGAGCCACGGCCTCGAGTTAAGCCTCTTCCTCCGGCCTGCAGGTGTGTGTGAGATCTCTGACCTCCGGCTACATCTGTGCCCCACACACACACACACACACACACACACACACACCTCGCCCTGTACCAGATCCATAATCTATAATTAAGCAAAGAGATTAAACTCCTTATCCAGTGTTACATCACTGTGCGTGTGCAAGAAAATCTGAAGCACTGCTTAATCCAGAATCTCTGCACATCCTCCAGTCTTGGTCCTGTGGACCTGCGGTTTGGGTCTGGACTGAAGCTTGGTCATGTGGATTTGGGGTGTGTTTTTGATCGTCTTCATGAAGTCCATCACAGCCCTGTTTGGCTTAAACTTATTTTAAGACCGGATTCAGGAAGAAACTTGAGGACGGCTTCAGTCTCGTTTCATCCCTGTATTTGTGTAATCTTCCCCATTGATACAGGACTAAGGGAATTTGGAATGTATGTGGCACCTTATACATAGAGCTCGGTGGTAAAGGGAGTCATGCCCGACTGCTTAAGAGTTCCTAAAAACAAGAGTTTCTCAAACATTGTCAAAGAAGTTCTCTGTTTGGTAAGGAGAACACAGATCAGATCACAGTGTAACACGATTAGTGATGTGTGTGTGTGTGTGTGTGTGTGTGTGTGTGTGTGTGTGTGATGGAAAAACCAGGACAGAGCCGGAACGGATTTGGATTCTGAGGTGATCTGGCAACCGTTAAAGTCAAGTGGAGTTCATTTATATCACTGTTCAGCATCACATCCCTTCCACCTACTGTTATGTGCAATGTGGAGTGTGTGGGGTTTACGAGAGAATACTCAACTACACAACACAACAACACACACAACACACACACACACTAGACATACAGGACTGAACTGGAATAATCTAGATGGCCTACTTGTGCAGAACTGTGGAGATAAACCTCTCTCTCTCTGTGTGTGTGTGTGTGTGTGTGTGTGTGTGTGTGTGTGTGTGTGTGTGTGTGTGTGTGTGTGCATTTGAGCTTGTTAAAGCACTACCCACCCGCGGTGCCACTCTTATCTCCTTGGCGCAGGTAGAACTTGACCTCCTGCCTCCTCTGCCCCAGTTTCTGCAGGTGCTCCAGCATCGGCTGATCTGCAGGTATCTCTCTCCCTGCACACACACACACAAACACACACACACACACACACACATCACTTTATAATCTCCCGACACTTGTACCGTCAGCTAAAGGGTCAGGCAAAAGTTTGGGCACCCTGCTCAAGTTGTAAACGACGTTTTTTAGTTCGTAAACAAAACGATCTGAGAACGTCTGAAAAGGCAAACAATGTCAGATCCTCGTTCTGCTTTTGACCTGAACAGGAACATGTTGGATGTGGAACCCATCCCAAATTCACTGAAAGAGGGCAGTGGTACACCCTAGACAGAGTGCCAGTCCAATGTTGGGAAAGTTTGAATGCTTGTGACCTCCATTTTCCTGCTGACCAGCTCCAGATGGTATCAGGCTTGGATACTGGTGAGAAAATGTCCTGCAAATTTAAGCATCAAAGCTGGATTCTACAGATTTGCAAACGCAATTAAACATGACTGATTTATTGTTCTAAACATCCAGCCCTAGAGTTAAGTCCACTGACCATTTGTTGGCGACTTTGATCAGAGTTCCTAGTGAGCTCTTATACTCGAATAGTTGGTCATCCTGACGCCCGGCCCGGCATCTTTCTCTTTTTTTCGATCTGGAGTCTCAAACATCACCAATTAAACTTTGCTATTGGTTAACAAGACAGTAGCCACTGATGGTAGATCTCACAAACCAAGGGTGGAACCGAGAGCTCTTACCGTTTCCTCTCCAGACCTCAACGAGTCGGCAGCCTCCGGCCTCCAGCTCTCCAGCCTCCCTGCAGAACTCCACCACGTCCTTGCACAGCGTCTGAGGAGTGACGGGGACCTCGGTCAGCACCTGGCCATCAGCACTCAGGAATACTGGGAGGATAACCTGCAGGAGGAAGAGCGCATGAAGATCCGGCTTAGATACTGAGGCGTTACTCAATACGGATTCCTCTTCCTGCGTTCTTCTTTTATATGGGTTCTATCCTTTGTTAGCCATTTATTTAATACACCTACAGCCTACGATAAAACGATCCCAGCTCAGTATTGCATCACACCACAGAGCCAGCACTGTTTCATCGAATAATTAAAATCTTAAGTTGTGACTGTGTGGTTATTTCCTAAACACCGTGTGTTGAAACATCGACCCACAGCACCTACGAGAAAAATCAATTACTCATTAGGTAACCACCGAATTACTGCAGATACGAAGCTTACTAGTTTCAAAATACCACAAAGTCACAAAGTAGAGGATATAGCACAGGGTAGAGACTTGAACTGAATGGGTTTCAAAGAACTCTTGAAGTCTGCAATCTTTTAGGAGTACATGCTATCTGTACAACCTTTGCAGAACAAACCCACACAAACACTCAAACACATCTGTCCGCAGTCAGATAACAACAACCTGGAAAGCACAACTTGCAACCACTCAAGCCTGTATGTCCTATAAAACAGGTTCTCATTCATATGGTTCTGTTCTTTCCCACAGATAGAACAAACACTGACAGGACAAAGCACACACTGATAAGATTAACAGCAACGTGATTTAGGACCGTGGCCATCATGTTAGTGTTAAATCAAATCAGTGGTGTACAAAAACTTTTGTCGACTTGGATCTAGCTAGTGTATTTAAAGAGCAAAGCAATGAGTATTTTTTCAGTTTTACTCCCACATATCCTGGTCAGGGATGAAAGAGAGTGTCTGCAACCTAGGTGCACTCTGGACGTGGTCAGAAAATGGTTTCAAATCCAGCTCTAGCACCAAAATGTTTAATGTAATAAAGTAAATAAAGATTTCAGTTCCAATGACAAACTCTTCCAGTTCCAATTGCAAAACAAATCAACTCAAATGCAGTAACAAAAACCTGCAGGACCAGTACCAAAGGTTCTAGTTCCATAATCAAAGGTAAAGGTTCAAGTGCCAAAAGTGATAATTCAAGTTCCCAAACCAAAGCTTCCAACTCCAGTACCAAAGGCTTTCAATCTGGTCTCTAAACAAGTAAATTTTCCAGTTCCAGTGGCAAAATGTCCAAAAACAGTACTACCAAAAGAACCAGTACCAAAGCTCTGAGTTCCACCATCAACACTTCAAGGCTCAAAACTGAAAGTTCAATTTGGTCACTAAAGTAATAAAGAAATGCTTCAAATTCCAGCTCAAAAAGTTTCATTTCCAATAATAGAAACACCAGTTCCAGTACCTCCAGTACCAAAGGTTTGAGTGCCAATAGCAATGCTTCAAGTTCCCAAACCAAAGCTTTAAATTAAAGCTCTAAAATTCCAGTACCAAGGCTTTCAGTTTGCCCACTAAACAAATTAAGTAAAGGTTCAATTTCCAGTGACAAAACGTCCAATAACAGTACTACCAGAAGATCTAGTACCAAAGAAATTGATGTCCATTGATGTCCAGAAATGAAATGTCCAGTAATAAAGACCAGTTGTTGTATCAAAGGTACCTCTGGCAGTGAATACTTTCTTTTTCTCTGTATTTTATTCCTGTCTGAGCTGTGGGAGGGCCGGGACTGCTGGGATTTACAGGTCTCACACACACACACGGTAAAGCTTTGAGGTTGAAACGTCACCCTGTTATCATTTATTAACTTTTACTAACATGATGTAAGCAGTAACTTTCAAAACATTCTCGTCCTAAGCAACCCACATTTTACAAATTCCCCTCCCACTCACTTTTAGAACCATAAACCAAAAGGGTCAGAGGGGTAGAAATGCCTCAGGTTATTTTAAGCCCTGCCAGAGCGTCCCAAAGTCTAACCGCTTCGCCCCTCGTCCCTCCTCCCGCTCCCTGAGATCTTCACCTTATCCAGTTTGGGTGAGTCCCGTCCTCCTGTGGTGCTGCTCTTCGTCTTTTCCTGCTTCTTCTGAACCCGGGGTTTCTTCTTGAGCCAGGGTCGGGTCTTCACCAGGCTGCGGAGGAACAAGGACCAAATGCGCTTCATGGAGTCCTGATGGGAGGCAGGAGAAAAGCAGGAGCTGCCTTTTACCTCAGAGCTTCACTCTCGTACGCTTCCTAAGTGTGTATGAGACGGAGCGCTGGTGGACGAGGGGGTAAGAGGGGTAGGAGGGTAGTCAGGGCACAGGGGAGGGGACAGCTTGGCATGCCAACTATTCTCTCGTCTGTCTACAAGAACATCAGCTGCCGGGATCGGTTCAGTACCAGTTCCAGTACCTTATTGTTCCAGTGGAAAAAGTTTCATATGCAGTAACAAACTTTGAGCTCCAGTACCAACTGTTCCAGTGATAATGACCATGCCAAAGATTTTAGGTCCAGTAACAAAGGTTCTAGTTCAAACAAGAAAAGTTTTCCACTACTAAAGCTTCTGGTTCCAAAAGTACTCTTTTAAGTAGTAATGCGTTCAACTGCTGTCCTAAAGCTTTTGGTTTTCATACCAATATTTGTAGGTCCAGTCCCAAAACAATCAGTTCCTGCACCAAAAGCCTTCATTCCAGTGCACATGCCAGAGGTTCCAGTTTCACTTCCAACTCTTCTATTTTAAGGATCAAATCTTTTAGTCACATAACCCAAACTTTTGTATCCGTCTCAGTTCTTTTGGTTCCTGTTTGTGAATGAGTGGTGGATGAATCTAACACGGAGGCAGGGTTTGTTGGTGTGGAATGAGGGGGGATTCTGGGGACACGTGATTCCAAAACCATGTGGTGATCTTCCCAGAAGCGGCAGGGGGTGTTAGTGACAGATAACAGGCGCATGGTGACAGGAAACGTTCCGTTTAAACACGCCACTGAGCAGGTTAAGTTCAGAAAAGCTGAACAAAAACAAAGTGCCAAAATGTTTTGTACACACCAAATTGTCAGTCATTTCATCCACTTTCATTCACACTTAATCCAATTACAGGGTCACCAGGGGTCCATGGCTTATCCGCCAACACTGCGGCATGTGTAAGGACGAGTCGGGAGCCGACGGTTTGATGATGCATAGCTCATAACAGAGGAAGTGTTTGGGACAAAAATGGCAGCGTCTCCGTTATGTCCGCGCTCTCATCCTTCTCTGGATGTTAGACAGCAGCCTTTGAGGATTCCAAAGAAGGAGGCGAGTGTTTGCCAAAACGTACCGCAGTGTGTAATAAATCTAAACACACACACAGGACTCTGCGAAGCTTCACTTCAGTTTCCACACATTTGCTCGTCTGTGTATAAAACCTACACCAGTTTATATTTAGGAAGGACATGAGATCCAGTTCCAGGTTAATGGACTAAAATGCTGCAATTATTATGGATATAACCTTTTTTGTGTTTTCCCATCTTATTAAGAGGCTACTAGTACACTGTCCACAAAGGTAATCAGGTTAGGTGCTGGCAGACACGCTATAAAAGCTGCTCATATTTATAGGTCCTATTTAAATGCAGCATGTTCTGTTCCTGCATCACATTTGTTGTCCAAACTGAGAGCTCGGCTCAGAGCTGACCAATGTATCTGGGCTTCTTTACTAAATAAGAAATCTATTGATCCCCAGTCTGCCTTCAGCCATCAGACCAGTGCCACGTGATGCCAGTTTGAGAGTATTGAACAATTTTAATGAAAGCTACTTCAATTAATAAAAGGAACCAAACAATTCCGTGAAGTGTCCCCTATCACATGTAGTACTCCCAGTAGCTTATTTGTTTGTGAGTGAAAAAAAATGCAACGCTTTAATAAACATTTAATAAAGGTCTGCTTCTGTTTCCACACAGCTTCACCCAATACTGTAATGTTTGCTCTGGGACTCTGTGCCTAGTCTCCTGATTTATGCTCCTGTGTCTCCTGGTTGATCTTTTTAGAGGGTGCCCATAGGAACAGGCAACTCCGTGGAAACATGCATGATCCTTTATTTAATGCAGCGTTTAAGAGTGAAGAACAGTGGTAACTCTTCTGGACTCTTAAAGCTACTGACACTTGCTTTCTCCTGGAAAAAGGGGGAATCAGAGGCAGTTCGGGGTGCAGAAGTAAAGCTTAGATGAAAACATCTTGTGCTAACAGCATACGAGTCATTTAATTAAATTTATTATAAATATAGTTGTTATAGTTGCACCACCTGACGTGACCTGCGAAACTGAATCATTTTAACCGTCACTAAACCGAAAGGGTCACATCTCTATAATGCACTACCAAAGTGCTATGTTTTTTGTTTTTTTTTGCAAAAGCAAGACAGATGTTGTTGGTTGTGCTATATACAGAGTTACAGAGTGTAATGCAAATTAGATTCACTTTCTTGACTCCACGTCTGTCTCATGTAATTTCTGAGAAGTAAATATGATTAGTGGAGGCTCTGGCAACCAACTCCTGGCAAATGCATTATTTTCCTTTTCCCGGAACCACAGGTGCAGGTGTAAGCACGTATGGGATGCAAGTCTATCGTAGGATTGGATTGCTGTTGCATGGCTGGGAGATGGTCCCCTGTCCAGTCTTTCCTCCCTTAAACACAGTCAGACCCAGCCTGGCTTTTTGAAAATGACTATTATTCAACATATAAAATGATGTCATCCTGTTTTGTGCCCTTCAGGATGACAAACCAGGTCAGCAGGAATATCAAGACACAGGTGGACCGGTTCTGTCATAGCACAGTCTTCATTCTTTCCCTTCCTGTTGTGTATACTATATAGTAGGCGTGTACAAGGATGCACAAGTTTTAAAGTTCAGTACAATCTCCAGTTCTTTTGGCTT
Organism: Ancistrus triradiatus; assembly: GCA_025084515.1. NCBI lineage: Eukaryota > Metazoa > Chordata > Actinopteri > Siluriformes > Loricariidae > Ancistrus > Ancistrus triradiatus. The sequence goes on along the minus strand of JAJAGP010000769.1, from coordinate 231,534 downwards.
TTTTCATTTGCAAATGCACAACATTGCAAAACGCAAGCAACTCAGGTACACGACTATTAATCTGAAAGTCAGGGATTCGAATCCACACGTTGGCGTTCTGCCACTGTTGGACTCTTGAGCAACATAAAAACCCTACATTGCTTGAACTGCATCATGTAATGTTGTGTCTGTTGTGAGTCGCGCTAGATACAGGTAACAAAACTCACACACACACACAGAATCGCAAACAAAACAGGACCGACAAGTGTGTAGTGTACATCATCTGTCCATGATTGAGCAGTAAAAGCTTTGGACTATGGTGTGGTCTAACGCAAAGCCGAATCTCAAGACTGTTCAATTACTTTCAGCCATGGAGCGCATGCTCACCTTAATGCCCTGATGGACAAAATATCCTAAAACACCCATCTCAGTAATGGAGAAATCGATTTAACAACTATTTTTAAGGATTCATCAGAGGATTAAAAGCATAGTAGTAAAAGAATTTAGAACAAAACATGGCTCAAGAGCCAACCCACACCCGAAAAAAAAATTTTCCTCCTGCAGCCCAGGAAGCAACAACAACAACAGCTACACAAAACATGCCCACAATAGCAAACATAGAGACAGAAAGTCCCTTGGAGATAAAGAGCCCGGTCTCTGCACCGCAGGTCAAATTCCACATTCATCAAAAACATGCAGCAGAGATTTTTCATAACGATACTGTTTTATAAAGATATTTTTATAAAAATGACCTGGATTTCACATCTATAGTCACCCTACAATCTCTTTCCATTCCGAGACCAAAAGGTATAATTAGACCATGGAATTTTCACTTCTTGTAAAAAAGAAGGTTTTTAAACCTTCCTGCAGGCATTCACCAGTTCAGCTCCATGCTAGGCAGGGGTCCCTGTTGCAGCACCAGGGGGCAATCCCCTGACCAGTCTCCCCTCCTCTCAGACAGGCAATCATGACTGCAAGTGACACCAAGCAGGGACCAGGGTTTTGGATTACATCACTCACCACTTGATGTTCTCCAAAAAAGTCATAAAACTTTAATACCAGACACACTGCTTGGAAATGCAAAGCACAAAGATTTGCTAATTCTAAACAGTAAAATCATGAAGCATAACAAGAAATACTGAAGTAAAAAATTTAACTAACGTGTATATAAGCTCGACAAAGAAAGGGAAAAATAACCAAATAAAGAACTAATGAACACCGATCATAAGGGCGAAATGGGAAATATCCACTGTTTATATTCTTATTTTTAAAAATACCTACATAAATGCTGTTATAACCTACAACCGACTCGTGTTATGCTGGGCTTCGTTTTGAATATCAAAATATTAAAATTAAAGTGAGGAACAGACTTTTTAAAGCTTCAGTAACATAAACCAAGCCGGCAAATAATTACAAATAAATCACGAACGCTTTATTAGAACCATCCCTGATTAAACGTCTTTAATCATAAGATTTAACAGCGTATAAAACCAACAGACTTTTACTAACCAAAAACTGCACACTAAGAATTTAATAGGCCTATTAATACTAAAATCTCAAAGCTTCTGAACCACGGAACCGAGCTCTGAGTTCTGATGGACTCACCGGTTTCATATCAGCAGGGTGATGATGATGATGACGAGCTTCTCCTCCACGCTGCTCCTTTCATTGCTGCTCATGCGTTCGTCCTCAAATCAAGCGTTTCAGAGCCACAGCTGATCAGCGCCCTTACACACGTCCGTGTGCATAAATTGCGCCGCCTGGTGGGCAACACCAGCAATTACCAAGAGAAATAGGTACGCTTGTTGGATTTTGGTCCTCGCATGGTTTCTTTCTCATCGCTAAAGGCTTTTCGCACTTTAATGGAGATGCTTTTGATCTGCTTTTTATTTTTATGCTTTTCACTAAACTGTTTCACACTGTTAGGGACCCCAAAAAACCTGACAGGACCGGTTCTAGGTTATGGTGAGGCAAACAAGCATTATGTAACAAACACACACAGACCAGAAATAAAACACAGCAGAATTTAATCACGTACACCTTTTTTTATTTCAGTTTGATGTCACCATTGAGCAGCAAGAGACTCAGATAACCCAGAAAATGATTCGTTGTTTTGACAGAAGGCTGGATATTTTGTCCTGTGCTCATGAAACCACAAAAAGCTTGCACTATTCTGAACCACAGCTGTACCGATGAAACCCGAAACGCATCTCTGTCTCTCTGAGGGTTCGATCTGTTCTTATCCCTACCTGCTCACTCAGCTGATGTTATGAGGACAGAACGCACTCGGATTGTGCTCTATTATACATCAGTCTACACAAAACGTATACCTAAAAACCCGCCCAACCTCGCCCGGAAATGCTGGTACGATGGAAAATCTGGTGTGTGCTTGGCACAATCCTTACACGAGTCAAAAAATAACAGCAGAGATTTCAGCTGGAACGATCGCTCCTTCTCCTCCGGTTCCTACTGGACGCAGCAGTTTTGGCCGTTGGCGTCCTTGAAGCGCAGACGCATTCTTGGGTTTGTATTTTTCCAGGTAGAGCGCTGCTTGGCGTTGAAGGCTCCACGGCGCTTTCTGAAATCAAGGACAGGAGCCAGCATTTATCCTTACGTGTTTAGATTTATTTTCATTGATTTACTCCCAGCAGTGCTAAGTTTTATATTTTAGCTCTAATATGTTAGAACTTACTTCCGAATAAACTCGACAGCATCTTCGTACATCATCCCACACTCGATTAAAGCGAGGGCCACCAGGACCGGAGCTCTGCAGAGTGTGACGTTTTAAATAGTTACTTAAATAAAAGACGTAAGAACATGACAGCTCCTCATAACAAAACGGACTCACCGCCCCAGTCCTGCGACACAGTGCACTGCGATGCAGCAGCCCGGCTCGTCTTTAAATTTGCACTTCAGCAGGTTCAACCAGTCATCCACGATTGGTCCGGGGGTGAACAAACATCGTCAAAAGGCCCAGTCCTTGAGGAAGAGGTACAACTTTAAGTCTCACATACTCGAGATCAGCTCTGTTCAGATACTTCCATAAATCGTAGCAGATGCGTGATCCGAAATAAACGACTTCATTAAAAACACGATCAACACGTGTGCTGACCTTCACAAATGTGGAAACGGCTACAAAAAGGTCTACAGGTCCACAAATGTACTCTTATATAGGTAGAAGTTAAACGACAGGGCTGCAATTTCCTGATAACGCGAACAACTTTCAAAATAACGTAGTGAGTGTTTCCCAAAAGCCTTAATTAAAAATATTACAAGCAAATTTTAACTTTTAGCTAAAATTTAAAATTAGCAGCTTCTCTCGTGTTTGAGGTAAAACCAGTGAGTTACGAAAGGGTCCAAATACTCTTAAACCTACGAATGAGTTTAGTCACGTTAGAAATTAGTTACAAAGGGTTTCGGGGAAACGCCCATAAATTCTAAAACATCCTTAAGTATAAGGTTACTACAAACATTTTGGGAAATCAGAGCAGTAATAATCATCATTAATGAGTAAGTCAGGCATGTAACATCCCCACAACCAGTAAATTAAAAATCCCCTTTCAAAAAAATACTGTTCAATTGAATGGAAGAGGACAAGAAACAGGAGAGAAGGAAAAAATCTGGCTGAAACTGACTTAAATTTTAAAAAAGATCCAAAACAAACACCTAAATCAGCACAGTGCAGAAAATGAAGCTTTTAACAAAATCATCCTGGAGTCAGGATCTCCATAGGTTAGATTTCTCAAATTTTAAATGACAGATTAAATATTTAAAATATTTTAAACCATTTAAAGAGGGTTATTATGAAGTCACTATGAAGATAACCGTTTACCAAAACGTCAATGCCTTCCTTTTCCACCGGCGCTTTATCATAGGTGGCTTCACAAACTCTAACCAGGGTCTGCACACCAAAAGCCTTCAGCTCCTGAAAGGATACCGAAGACCATGAGTAAACGTTACCCTCCCCAGGATTTTTAGTTGAACTCTCCGTCTGGCTCGGTCTTACCTCAGTAAACTTGGTGAGCTGTGAATTGGTGGGATTGTGGGTGATCAAAAACCTCATACACTCGTAAGTGATTTCAACCGGAGCGGGACGATTCATCGTGGCACGCTGGAGGACGTTTGATTTAATTTGATAATAAAAAAATCGTAAAAACTTTTTGGGCCTCTATTAAACCGGAATAAAAAAAATAAAAAAAACACAAAAAAGATAAGAGTACACCACTATTTAAAAAAAACAAAACAAAACAGGATTATCACTTGGATTTTGTTTTTTGTTTTTCAAATTTCTATTTAACCCATTCAGGAGAAAAGGGAAGCATCAATTTGGCGCTTTTCAGGGAAAAAACACCGGCGCCTCAGTTGGCTCAGACCGACTCATACGCTTAAACTTTGGGCAGAAACAGCCTCGAACCCAAAGCTCAGAATGCAGGGCAGTAAGAGTGTGGCGCAGCCGCTCATGTGGTGCGCTGACTCTTCACTTGTCCACGATGACCAGGTGCTGAGCCTGGCAGAAGTCTCCACTCACACTCACAAACGCCATAAAGGTGCAGCCTGCAACGGGAAAAACAATCAATAAAACTGGACGTGCGTTTGGTGTCACAGCTCTAAAACCAGCAGGAGAAACGATTCAATGCTTTGTAATATAAACACAGGCAGACTGACTGAGGGGCGCTCGAGCATCTAATGACTTACTTTCAGTGCATGTAAAGAAATGTCGAGAACTCTGCATTATATCCTCACCATTCACCACGGGCTCTACTTGGCATCTGCAGACAGAAACAGTAACACAATCATCTATTCAGTTTAGAAGGATGCTTCCTCCAAAGTGCCTCCTGGATTTAATAAATGAACAGATTTGCTTTTTCGGACACTAAAACTCACAAACATGCTGGGTTTGTTAAAATGCATAAATCTGATTTTAGGACAGGAAACCAGTCAAATCTGCAGTGTGACTTGATTACTTTGCATGGCATTGCACGCAATCACAAGGCAAACCTTAAATTAATTCTTAATAATAATTTAAAATAATAAAAAAAACAAAGATACAACGAGTTTGCATAAATCATGTGATGTAGAATTAATGTTACACATGGTATATAATTGCAAATCATTGAAAAAGAAATATAACGCACTTTTACACAAATATACAATCTATTAAACCCAGAACAATAACAGATGATGCTATGCAGAATTGAAGCTACACAGAAGCATGTTTATATTTATTAGGCTCAAATACATACAAACATAACCGTTTACTCTATTTATGTATGTATGTATGTATGTATAATCGAAGTTATCGGTGTGAAATACCTACGATCGTTTAATTAAACATTCATAACAGACATTTGCCGTAAAAGTGACCAAACATTTCATAAACACAAAAGAACTGCCGGAGCACCGCTAGCAAGAGAGCTAACGCCAGCTATATCCTAATAAAGGCATATGATTTCACAGCACTAATAACTCATCATCAACGCATTATGGAATTACACTGATTTGTCGTTTGTTTAGTTTAATATTGCCGTTATTTAACGATACAAAATGTGTACTTACAAAGAACAGAAGGACGCATAAGAAAACCAAGACAATCGGGTGGATTAAAGGACCAAATGATGATTAGCCTTAGCTTTAGCTTTAGCCCCTCCGTTGTTCCGAGCTTCATTCGTGTCCCAAGTCAACCCCTATTCCCTATGTAGTACACTAAGTGTCTACCACTTAAAATTTATATTTTAGTATTCCTCAACATGGAGAATATTACAAGCTTGGGCACCGGGTTAATATCATGTCTTTGTATTTTCCAAATGACGAGAGCTATCACATTTCTGCAAATTTCATTTCATTCATTGGATTATGGAATATTGTACAACACAATTGTACAGTTTTATTTGCAAGGTCTCAGATCTTCAGTGAATGTTTACGGTTCAATAAAATGTGCAGAAGTATCCTTATTTGTTCCCTCCATAGGTTGACATAGCCTAGCTATAAAATCAGTAGCCTACATTATGTGACTAGACCAGGGTGCCTGAACTGTTGCATAAGACTGTTATTTCAAGCTGCATTTAAATTTTAATTTGATCTTGTATTTCATATACAGTATTTCTATTTATTAACTTTCGAGAAATATGCGCTGTGCGTTACTAGAACCCTGCCCTGTAGTTGCAACGAAAGTGAAACTGAATTGAAACCAGAAAACTCAAATACAGCAAGAACTTTTCTCTTTGCAATTAATGCAGAATTCACCGACGGAATAGCCTTCGGTTGTGAGCAGAATAAAAACGCAGGAAGATCCCACTCTACAAAGACTAAAGGTATGTATTTTAATAAAGAATATGTCAAAAATCAGACGTTTTGCCGTCGTCTGCTTTAGGTACGAATACTGAGTAAGATCATAATACCTTACTATTACTAAAACTTGCTTATTATTTGTTACACAAAGTGTCTCATAAACACTAAACGACTACTTGTTATACAATAGTTTATGCTCAAACATCAAACTTGGTCAGTTTCTGTCCAAACTTCATTCTGTACAGTATATTACCTGAACCGTGTGATTTTTTACTGAAAGGGTTAAAACTTGTAAGGAAATGTCAGAATCTTCACCACAACAAACAAGAACAGGCAGAAGAGGGAGTATGGATGAACCACATGAGTGTAAGTTACAGAGCTCATATATGAACAGGAGATTGTGATTATACAGAGGTCATCACCATAATGACCAGTATGACTGCTGGTATACGATTCTCCTTGTGTCACTAATATGTTGTGGACACTACTTATGTCTGAAACAGTTACTGGTGGCGCCGGCAGTATCCTGTCTGAAGATCAGCTTCTGTGCTCCATCTGTCTGGATGTCTTCACCGATCCCGTCACCACTCCATGTGGACACAACTTTTGCAAGACCTGCCTTACACAATGCTGGGAAAAGAGTCAACACTGCCAATGCCCATTATGTAAAGAGAAATTCAGCAATAGACCTGAACTCAAGATTAATACGACGCTAAGAGAGGTTGCAGATCACTTCAACAAGAAAAGCCAAACTGAAAAACCTGAGGTTCTTTGTGATGCCTGTACTAAAGTGAAGCAGAAAGCTATGAAATCCTGTCTGGATTGTGGTGTAACTTTCTGTGAGTCTCACCTCGAGCCTCATAACACTGTTCAAAAACTAAAGAAACACACACTAATAAACCCTGTAAAGAACTTGGAGGACTATATATGCCAGAAGCACGAGAAACCTCTGGAGATGTTCTGCAGAGATGATCAGATGTGTGTATGTCAGTTCTGCATTGAAGCAGATCACAAGAATCACGATATTGGTCCTGTAGAGGAGGAGAGCAGAGGGAAGAAGGTGAGATACTGAATAATACCAACACCAACAATATTTGGGCTAAACTAACAATGAACTAAATCTGTATGTTGCTTTATGTTCAAAGACTAATCTGGTGAAGACACAGACCAAGGTTCAGCACAGCATCACAGACAAAGTGAAGAAGATCCAAGATATTAAACACTCAGTAGAACTCAGCAAAGTGGGTGAAACCTGATTTACTCTACATCTAGTGAATCTTTTAGTTCTTGTTTTGACCACAAGTGATTTTATAAATACCTCCACTGTTATTTCATGAAAGTAAAAACTTATTGCTTTAGAAAAACACAGAGAAAAACAAAGCAGAGAGCGTTGAACTCTTCACTGCTCTGATTCGCTCTATTGAGAAGAGTCAGGCTGACCTGCTTGAGATGATGGAGGAGAAGCAGAAAGCAGCAGAGAGACAGGCTGAAGAACTCATCAAGGAGTTGGAGCAGGAGATTGCTGAGCTAAAGAGGAGAGACATTGAGCTGGAGCAGCTTCTACACACTGATGATCATCTAAACCTCCTAAAGGTCAGCATTCCTCTCTCTGCTCGAAACCAAATGCAGAACATCACAGAACATCAGTCTCCATGCTCAGAGATTTCTCCTTTCTCCTGATCTACTGTAGGTTTATCCATCAGCGTGCAAAAATCCACCCACCGAGAAGTGGACCGATATTGAGATCAACACTGATCTGAATGTGCAGACTGTGGGAACAGCTCTGTCTCAGCTACAGAAGACTCTGATTGAGAAACTCAGTGAAATACAGAATGAGAAGTTGAAAGAAACAGGTAAAAAAAGTATTTGAAATTTATGACTGAATTAATTTTTCCTCAGTTATTAAAATGGTATTAATTTATTCTCTTAGCTTTATCTAATTTAAATATTACAAGAAAACCAGATCTTTAAAATCTAATGCATGTCGTCTTTTATTGTAATCAGTCTCCACAGAACTGAAGAGGATTCAGCAGTATGCAGGTACAGCACAGATTCTGTTCTTCTCTCATATTTAAATGTAGAGATCGTTCATCTCAATAGCTGTAAAATGTCACTTTATTTTCACTTATTTCGTGTCTTTTTTGATTATTGTTGTATTATGTTCCTTTGCTTTATTTATGCTTTTAATCATTAATTACATACGGATATTATTAGGAGACACACTCTCGACGCTAGAGGGCAGTGTCGACTCACTTATCGGCCCGGACACGCTTGGGGTGACTGCGCATGTGCCAGCGCTCTTTTAACGCTGATTGTGTTATCAGCAACACCTGTGGGCTCGAGTACTTAAGAGCTCATTCGAGCCAAATCAGGTGTCGAATCCTAAAACCTTCCCTAACCCTCACCCGGCTCATGCGTGCTGTTGAGGCGGTCTTATTCGGTTGCTTAGGGAAAGAGGTGTAGCTGGCGATTCAAAGGCCGCTAGTAATGCACGGCCAGGACGTTTTCCCTCACTGCTTCAGTCCTCATTTGGGCTGCGTACTCCCCCCAGAGCGATTGACGATCAGGCTTTTCCATTTTTGCTCCTTCGAGAGACGGAGTGCCGGATATCAGCCTCATCTCTTGCTTTTGCGTCCGTGTCACTCTGCCCATAGCATGCAGTACCGTGACATGCCTCGCTTGCTTCCGGAATCCCCTAAGGGATTCCCCGAACCCCCAACGCGCTCCTCTCCATCTGCCTCAGGCGTGCTGCGCCTAAGTTGAACTAAATCAAATTTTAAGCCTATTTTCAAAAGATCCATTTTACAAAGAAATCACATATCACAGGACACTGGATGACCTGTTTTCTATAAACTTGTTTATATTTTATAATTACTGTTACATTAAGTTAGTTTATACTCATTTTATTACTGTTCTCATATCATATGCTGTGTGTTTCTCTCTCAGTGGATGTAACTCTGGATCCTGAAACAGCTAATCCCTATCTCATCCTGTCTAAAGATGGAAAAGAAGTAAAATATGGAAACACAAAGCAGAATCTCCCCGAGAGTCCAAAAAGATTCACTTATTATGCCATAATCCTTGGAAATCATGGGTTTCTCATCTGGGAGATTTATTATGAAGTGCACGTCAGTAGAAAGACTAAGTGGGATTTAGGAGTGGCCAGAGAGTCTGTAAACAGGAAGGGGGAGATTGTTCTGAATCCAGAGAACGGATTCTGGGCTGTAGTTCTGAGGAATGGAATTGATTATAAAGCCTGTGCTGATACTTGTGTCCTCCTTTCTCTGAAAGACAAGCCCCAGAAGGTCGGGGTGTTTGTGGATTATGTGGGGGGTCTGGTCTCCTTTTATGATGTAGAGAACAGATCTCATATCTACTCTTTCACTGGTCAGTCTTTCACTGAGAAACTCTATCCGTACTTCAGTCCTTGTAGCAACGATGGAGTTAAAACTCCACTGATCATCTCTCCTGTATTAAAGACTGAATGACTTTTCACCTCAGTAACACCTAAGTTATGAAAAAGCAAGAGATGTTTTCAGGTTAATTTTCTGGGATGAATCTTGGCAAGCACACAGAATCAGTATCAAATGATAACAAATGCATTCTCTATTTTCTGTCTGTGAACTGTACATTTAATTTGTACTATATTGTTCAGGACTATTAAATATGAAAGGAATAAATTTACACTTTACATTTTACAAACACAGTTTCATTTCTGAAATGCAGAAGTAACTGTTGTACTTCAGGCTTTACATTATTACTCTGTATTAAGTTATATAACATTGTAATGTGCTCCAAGTTAAGTTTTTAACTTCTGTATAAATCAAATCTAATACAGTGTCTGCTTTGCACAGATAAATTTATTTTAAGTAATCCTGTGTAATACTGTGGGTGCAATATTTCTGATTTAAAACGACAAAAAGTTAACACAACGGGATGTATCTCTACATTCTATAATTTGATTTTTGTCATTTTAACAATTACGGTCTGACGGTCTGACCCACAAAACATTTGTGGATCATCTGAAAAGGTGCACAAACTTTTGCACAAAGCAAATTTAGGTTTTCCTTTGCATTGCTAACTTCACATAAGACTGTAACCAGTACCCTGTGATTACCAATGTCTTCGCCTAGTGGCCATGCTTAGTCATTGCAACACGGGTTGGAAAAATCGATTTCAAGAATTAACTCCATAAATACACTGGATGTTTTACTTTATTTATAGAACTGTCTCGTCCCAGGCTCTAACAACCAAGCACAGAATCTCCATACAGTGAAGTAATAGTTACACAGAAGTAATATCCATATTAACAGATTTTAGAGCTAAGCTTTCTCTTTTTAGTTCCTCAAGCTGTCTGTAAAGACATAAAGGCAACATGAAGTGAGAAGAAGAAGCAAAATGGAAATTGTATCATATAAAATAATATCATATAATAAAAAACTAGGTTATTAAAAGACTGAAAATATGCACCATAAAAATGAACTATGCACATATTTTTTGGTAATGGCAAATAAACCATAGTATGTGTAAAATAGACATTTTCCTTGCTCATTTCAATTAGCTCAGAGCAGCTGCTTTGTGTGTTACAGCTGAACTAACTAACCAAGGACACATAATAATACTGCTGATGTTTATAAGGCTTAATTCCTACATATTCTTCAAATGACAAAGAAGACAAAACAGATACATGGTGTTCTTTCTTTCCTCTGTCCAGAAGGAAGACATAAGGCAGGGTCAAAATTTGCTTACTTCTGCTATGCATTTAAAATAGTCATAATGCTGATTGTTCCATAATCAGTAAAACACGTCTTACAATGCATTTTATGTTCAAAGATCAAGATGATAACAGGGACTAAGTGGAAACCTGTAAGAATGACAGATTGGCCTCTATTAAGCCGAAATATAAAAAAAAAGCGCTTGAGAGCAGAGGGGACGAGGCGACGCTTGAGAGCAGAGTCGACGAGGCGATGCTTGAGAGCAGAGGGGACGACTGGAGGCAGACGAGCGGAGCCGACGGCTGGAGGCAGCAGAGCGGAGTCGACGAGGCGATGCTTGAGAGCAGAGTCGACGAGGCGATGCTTGAGAGCAGAGTCGACGAGGCGATGCTTGAGAGCAGAGTCGACGAGGCGACGATGCTTGACAGCAGAGTCGACGAGGCGACGATGCTTGACAGCAGAGTCGACGAGGCGATGATGCTTGACAGCAGAGACGAGGCGACGATGCTTGACAGCAGAGACGAGGCGACGATGCTTGACAGCAGAGACGAGGCGACGATGCTTGACAGCAGAGACGACGACTGGAGGTTGCTGGAGAGCGGAGTCGACGAGGTGAGGCGGCAGGGCGGAGTCGACGACGTGTGGCTGCCGAGCGGAGTCGTGAACGACGTGAGGCTGCCGAGCGGAGTTGTGGACGACGTGAAGCTGCCGAGCGGAGTCGTGGACGACGTGAGGCCGCCGAGCGGAGTCGTGGACGACGTGAGGCCGCCGAGCGGAGTCGTGGACGACGTGAGGCCGCCGAGCGGAGTCGTGGACGACGTGAGGCCGCCGAGCGGAGTCGTGGACGACGTGAGGCCGCCGAGCGGAGTCGTGGACGACGTGATGCCTGAGAGCGGAGTCGTGGACGACATGATGCTTGAGAGCGGAGTCGTGGACGACGTGAATGCTTGAGAGCAGAGTCGTGGACGATGTGATGCTTGAGAGCAGAGTCGTGGACAACGTGATGCTTGAGAGCAGAGTCGTGGACGACGTGATGCTTGAGAGCGGAGTCGTGGACGACGTGATGCTTGAGAGCGGAGTCGTGGACGACGTGATGCCGCCGAGCGGAGTCGTGGACGACGTGAGGCCGCCGAGCGGATTCGTGGACGACGTGAGGCCGCCGAGCGGAGTCGTGGACGACGTGATGCCGCCGAGCGGAGTCGTGGACGACGTGATGCTTGAGAGCGGAGTCGTGGACGACGTGATGCTTGAGAGCAGGAGTCGTGGACGACGTGATGCTTGAGAGCAGAGTCGTGGACGACGTGATGCTTGAGAGCGGAGTCGTGGACGACGTGATGCTTGAGAGCGGAGTCGTGGGACGACGTGATGCTTGAGAGCAGAGTCCGACGACGACGTGATGCTTGAGAGCAGAGTCGACGACGACGTGATGCTTGAGAGCAGGGTCGACGACGGGATGCTTGAGAGCAGAGTCGACGACGACGTGATGCTTGAGAGCAGGGTCGACGACGGGATGCTTGAGAGCAGGGTCGACGACGGGATGCTTGAGAGCAGGGTCGACGACGTGATGCTTCAGAGCAGGGTCGACGACGGGTTTGCTTGAGAGCAGGGTCGACGATGTGATGCTTGAGAGCTGGGTCGACGACGTGATGCTTGAGAGCAGGGTCGACGACGTGATGCTTGAGAGCAGGGTCGACGACGTGATGCTTGAGAGCAGGGTCGACGACGTGATGCTTGAGAGCAGGGTCGACGACTTGATGCTTGACAGCAGGGTCGACGACGTGATGCTTGACAGCAGGGTCGACGACGTGATGCTTGACAGCAGGGTCGACGACGTGATGCTTGACAGCAGGGTCGACGACGTGATGCTTGACAGCAGGGGTCGACGACGTGATGCTTGACAGCAGGGTCGACGACGTGATGCTTGACAGCAGGGTCGACGACGTGATGCTTGACAGCAGAGTCGACGACGGGATGCTGGAGAGCACAGAGCCGTGGACGGGATGCTGGAGAGCAGAGCCGTGGACGGGATGCTGGAGATCCCCCCGGAGGAGACAGTCTCAGAAACGGTTTTTTCCGTGGAGGACACGTTTTCTGGACGGATCTCTGTTGAGGATGCGGCCTTTGGAAAGGCTTTCTGTCGACCTGGATGCAGCCACTGGGAGTGCAGGCGTCCTGGAGGCAGCCACCAGAACTGCTGACGCCTTGGCTGCAGTTACTGGCACTACTGATGACCTGGACACAGACACTGGTACAAACGTCCGAGGACGGCGGGAGTGGGCACGAGCGGGAGTGACGTGACTGTCTGTGTCGGGAAGGTCCGCGGTGCAGGAGTGGGCACGACCGGGGGGTGACGTGACCTGTCTGTGTCGGAAAGGCCCGTGGTGCAGGGTAGGCACAAATGTCCGTGGTGCAGGAGCGGGCACGAACGTCCGTGGGTGCAGGAGCGGGCACGACACGACTATCTAGAACTAGAGGTTCTGATCTAGAACTAGATTGGCCAAAAGCCGAAGTATGGGATGTTCCAATGCTTGCCGACGCTTGATCAAACCGGCCCGGCTGGTGGCAAGCTGGGGATCCAGCACTTGACCAAACCAGGGCAGGTCGGACAGGGCGAACAGGTTCAAAAACTCGAGAACTTACTGCTGGGGCGCCCGGTGGGCAGCGAAAAGAGAGAACTCCAGCATCTCTAAGAGCTGCCCACGGTTCCGGCCTGGAGCATCGGCCACAACTGAGTTGCCCAGGTAAGGGCTTCACCGGTCAGGTGAAGAACCACCAATGATACCCTGGCATACTCGGTTTCAAACGGAACTACGCTGAAAAAACGAATGAAATTGTCAACAAAAGGTCGATAGTGGGCTGGATCGCCGTTGAAACGGCCCAGGAGAAACGAAAAATCGGGGGTACCTGCCGTCTCCATTTTTACGGCGGATTATTCTGTAACGGCGTGAGCCGGAAGGGAGGCAGGAGACGAACGCAGGTGTAAAAGTAAAGGGGTGGTTTATTGAGACACGAAACAGACAGACCGTTGAGACAGGGTAGGTACATCGTGGAAACACGCCGGAGTGAGCTGTGTGCGGGTATTTGTAGTGCGGGGATGACAAGGGAAATGAGCAACAGGTGCGCATGCTTAGCAGGTGCGGCCGGTGGGCGTGACAGGATCTATGAAAGTCCGCTCTTCACAACACACGTTTGTGGAAGTTTATCATGGCACAAACAAAGGAGATTTTTCTGAGGACCTCAGAAAAAGTTGCTGATGCTCATCAGGCTGGAAATGGGTACATTTCCATCTCTAAAGAGATTGGACTGCACCAATCCATAGTCAGACAGATTGTGTACAAATGGAGGAAGTTCAAGATCATTGTTATCCTCCCCAGGAGTGGTTCGACCACAAGGTATAGCACAACTATTGTTTTTTGCAAGGTCTCAGATCTTCAATGAATGTTTACGGTTCAATAAAATGTGCAGAAGTATCCATAATTGTTTAATGCATAGATTCACATAGCCTAGCTATACAATCAATAAAATATGTGACTTGGCCAGGGTGCCTGAGCGCTTTCCTGTTTGCTGTTGTATCGCTGCGCTGATTCAGCGTGTGCACATGTTCCGCTCGAGTGCGGTCGCTCTGCGCATGCGCTGACTTGTGCACTGTCAGCGTAGTGGTGGCATAGGGGCACCGTACAATGTAAGCTCTCAACCCGGATTTTTCTGGTTATTTCTTCAGTGGCTGAGTGGGTGTTGGGTTTACATGGCGTCAACCCACAGGTCCGTTCCGGGTTCGATCCTCAGCCACTGAAGTTAGTTTTTGTTTATTTATTTATTTATTATTTTGTGTGAACCATTGTTTTATTTTCTATATTTTATTTTTGGTTCACCAATTCCATCTGGAGCTAACTGCTAGTGGGTCCTAAAAACCCTTTTTCTTTGTTTTCACGATTCACCATCGTTTTCTAGATTGTGACTTGTAACAGAATGATAAGACCAAACCAGGACCCAGCGTTAGCTCCAGGGACTTCCTTTAAGGAGGTCCCTACCGCCCAGAAGCGGCCACAGCAATCGCGGGTGGGGTTCCCGGTTAGCTCTTGGTGGTCCAATCCTTAACTCTGGCCAAGTTAGGGATTTGGTTTGGCACTCTAACCCCATTGAGCTGCCCAGACCCCGGAGCAGTAGGCGTAGTGGCCCTCTCCGGTCCAATTTGGGGCTTCTGGCCCCAGCAGTCTATCTGGAGTCCTCCATAGACTCTCTCCCATCTCCCAACCCTCCCGGTTTAAGGGACCATCAGGCCTGTACTCGGGCACGCTCTATGCATATGCCCAGTATTTTTGAGATCTCTCAGGGCTCCAGGAGGGTTGTGGCTTATGTGGAGTAATTCCACTGGTTGGCACTGGAGAGTGGTTTTTGCGACAAGATGCTCAGGGACATATTTAAGTATGGCCTCAGCAATGAGGTTAGGGATGGCTTGTTCTTTTTTCCGGATCCTTCTTCCCTGTCTGACCTGTTTGATCTGGCCACACGGGTTGAGTCCTGCCTAATAGAGCGTACTAGTAGGAAGGCTGCTTTTTCTGTCGCTCCCACACCTCTGTCTCGGCCACCTAGCCCTGTATTTGAGCAACTAAGCTCCGTTCCAGAGCTCGCCGCGCCCGCTGGCCCCGTACTTGGGCATTTAGCGCCGCCTAGCTTCAAACCTGAGCAACTAAGCTCCGCTCCAGAGCTCGCTGCGCCAGTAAGCTCCGCATCTGAGCAGCCAAGCTCCATGCCTGAGCTCTTAGCGCCGCCTAGCTCCATATCTGAGCTCGCCGTGCCCGTAAGTTCCGCATCCGAGCAGCCAAGCTCCATGCCTGAGCTCCACCGGCTCCCCTGAGCCATTGGTGCCTGTTACTGTAATGACACTGTTACTGTAAGGGGTCGAGCTGCCCTTCGTCCTGGTGGACGATAGAGGGCACCATCGACTCCAATAACTGTCCGTACGCTCTTATGGCGTTTTGTGGCTCAAAAATGCAGGTTAACGTGGCATTAATTGCCAAATTCTCAACACCTGCTGGCTCAGGTATTTATGAAGACTCCTGAGTCCAGTCGGTGTCTTACCATCACTTTATGCTCACGCGAATACATGCGGTAGACTGCTGTCTTTGTTGCCGTAGCTAATTATACGTCTCACATGCTCTTGCATTACCACGATTGAAAGTATAAACACCGCGTTGCTTACCTCCCGTGATCGGTGACCGCAGGTAGGCAGGGAGACTAGTCAAAGCTTGCTCTTTGAAGAGAGCCAGCTTTGTAGAGCTAAGGTAGGTAGGGAGGTAAGGTAGGGATTTAGTTGATCAGAGCAGGGTCAGATTCCCCTGGTGACCGGTCCTCGGGCAGCTTATCCATGTCACACCCCCCCCCTCGCCTTGCGGTGGCGTAGTTTTGGTTGCTTCCTCCTGTCGGCGATCGGGCTCACACTGCCCATTCTCTATCATCGCAGGACCGAGGGTCGCTGTGTTGTGTCCAGCACCGTCCCTCGTTATTTTTGAGCGTTTATGCTCCATCCAGGTTGTCCTAGCGCTGCGGCGCGTCTTGCAGGCCCTGAGAACGGAGGAACGTGAATCGCTTCACATATGCGCACCCTTCCCATGCTCCGTTGTTCGGAGAATCGTGCATCGCTTAGTGCAGCCTTGGGGTTTCTAAATAATTCCCCGAGGATTCTTTTGCAGCTCGCCTCGCTCCGTCCCCTTTAGCGGTTCCTAAATCGCGACCGCAGCTCAAGTTGAGATCCAAGATGTCAAACACTCAGTAGAACTCAGCAAAGTGGGTGAAACCTGATTTACATTACATTTAGTGCAGGTTTAGTTCTTACTTTGACCACGAGTGACTTTATACATAAATTCACTGTTATTTGATGAAAGTGAGAAGTTTTCCTTGATTTAGAAAAACACAGAGAAAGACAAAGCAGAGAGCGTCAAGCTCTTCACTGCTCTGATTCGCTCCGTTGAGAAGAGTCAGGCTGAGCTGCTTGAGATGATGGAGGAGAAGCAAAAAGCAGCAGAGAGACAGGCTGAAGAACTCATTAAAGAGCTGAAGCGGGAGATTGCTGAGCTAAAGAAGAGAGACATTGAGCTGGAGCAGATTCTACCCACTTACAATCATCTAGACCTTCTAAAGGTCAGCGTTTCTCTCTCTGCTCAAAACCAAAATGCAGAACATCACAACACATCAGTCTCCATGCTGAGAGATTTCTCCTTTCTCCAGATCTACTGTAGGTTTTATCCATCGGTGTGCAAAAATCCATCCACCAAGAACTGGACCGATATCAGGATCGATACTCATCTGAATGTGGAGACTGTGAGAACAGCTCTGTCTCAGCTTCAGCAGACTCTGAATGAGAAATTCGGTGAAGTACAGGATGAAAAGTTGAGAGAAACAGGTAAAGAACTTTCGGAGAGCGATCGGGCTCACACTGCCCGTTCTCTATCATCGCAGGACCGAGGGTCGCTGTGTAGTGTCCAGCACCGTCCCTCGTTATTTTTGAGCGTTTATGCTCCATCCAGGTTGTCCTAGCGCTGCGGCGCGTCTTGCAGGCCCTGAGAACGGAGGAACGTAAATCGCTTCACATATGCGCACCCTTCCCATGCTCCGTTGTTCGGAGAATCGTGCATCGCTTAGTGCAGCCTTGGGGTTTCTAAATAATTCCCCGAGGATTCTTTTGCAGCTCGCCTCGCTCCGTCCCCTTTAGCGGTTCCTAAATCGCGACCGCGGCTCAAGTCGCCATCGCTTCTGCCGCCGTGTGTTCTGGATCTTCAGTTTCCTGCTCGGCGCGATCCTAGTTTCGTTTTGTTTTAGTTCCCTATTGTATGGTTTGTTGCTCAGCGTCAGTAGTGCTTAATATATAGCGCTTCTGTCTGCTGAGCGCTTTCCTGTTCACTGTTGTATCGCTGCGCTGATTCAGCGTGTGCACACGTTCTGCTCGAGTGCGGTCGCTCTGCGCATGCGCTGACCTGTGCACTGTCAGCGTAGTGGTGCTACGCCATAAGCGTCCAACGGCATAGTGGTGCCATACACCTACGGCGTAAGCTCTCAGCCCGGATTTTTCAGGTTACTTCTTCAGTGGCCTAGTGGGGTGTTGGGTTTACACGGCGTCAACCCACACGTCCGTTCCGGGTTCGATCCTCAGCCACTGAAGTTAGTTTTTGTTTATTTATTTATTTATTATTTTGTGTGAACCATGGTTTTATTTTCTTTATTTTATTTTTGGTTCACCAATTCCATCTGAAGCTAACTGCCATTGGGTCCTAAAAACCCTTTTTCTTTGTTTTCACGATTCGCCATCGTTTTCTAGATTGTGACTCATAATACATTTAACTTTTAATTTGGTCTTGTATTTCATATACAGTACTTCTATTTTTTAACTCTCACCAAATGGGCGTTGTGCGTTATGAGAAACCTGCCCTGTAGGTGCAACGAAAGTGAAAGTGAATTGAAACCAGGAAGCTAAAATCCAGCAAGAACTTTTCTCTTTACAATTAATGCTGAATTTACTGACAGACTAGTCTTAGGTTGTGAGCAGAACATAAACACAGGAAGATCTCACACTACAAAGACTAAAGGTATGTACTTTAATGAAGAATATGTCACAATTCAGACGTTTTGTCGCCTTCTGCTTTAGGTACAGGTTAATACAGGTACTGAGTAATATCAAAATGCTCTACTACTACTACTAAAACCTGATTATTATATGTTACACAAAGTGTCTCATAAACACTAAAACACTAATTGTTCTGCAACAGCAAAGATCAAACTTGCTCATTTTTTTGTGCAAACATGATTCTGTATGGTATATGACCTGAACCATGTGATTTCTTACTGAAAGGGTTAAAAGCTGTAAGAAAATGTCAGAATCTTCAGCACCACAAAAAAGAAAAAGAACATGGAGTATGGATGAACTACATCAGTGTAAGTTACATTGCTCTTATTTGAACAAAAGACTGCGTATCTGGGACTTTTGTTTATTTTTTTTATATTCATGTCATCACACAGAGGTCATGACCATTTTGACTTCGGTGTAAGAGATTCCATATGTCACTAATATGTTGTCCACATGAATGATCCTCCATACTCATAAGACACCGTTAATTAATTTTTTTTGCTTATGTATGAACCAGTTACTGGAGGATCCAGCAGTGTCCTGCCTGAAGATCAGCTGCTGTGCTCCATCTGTCTGGATGTCTTCACCGATCCTGTCACCACTCCATGTGGACACAACTTCTGCAAGACCTGCCTTACACAATGCTGGGAAAAGAGTCAACACTGCCAATGTCCATTATGTAAAGAGAAATTTCGCAAGAGACCTGAACTAAAGATTAATATAACACTGAGAGAGGTTGTCGATCATTTCAAGAAGAAAAGTTCTGCTGAAAAACCTGAGGTTCTTTGTGATGTCTGTACTAGAGTGAAGCAGAAAGCTCTGAAATCCTGTCTCAATTGTGTAGTAACTTTCTGTGAGACTCATCTAGAACCCCATAACACTGTTCCAAACCTAAAGAGACACAAACTAATAAACCCTGTGACGAATTTGGAGGACTATATATGCCGGAAGCACGAGAAACCTCTAGAGATGTTCTGCAGAGATGATCAGATGTGTGTATGTCAGTTCTGCACTGAAGCAGATCACAAGAATCATGATATCGTTCCTATAGAAGAGGAGAGCAGAGAGAAGAAGGTGAGATACTAATTAACATCAACACCAACAATATGTGGATGAAACTAACAATGAACAAAATCTCTATATTGCTTTTTGTCCAAAGACTAATCTGGTGAAGATACAGACCGAAGTTCAGCAGATTATCACAGACAAAGTGAAGAAGATCCAAGATGTCAAACACTCAGTAGAACTCAGCAAAGTGGGTGAAACCTGATTTACATTACATTTAGTGCAGGTTTAGTTCTTACTTTGACCACCAGTGACTTTATACATAAATTCACTGTTATTTGATGAAAGTGAAAAGTTTTCCTTGATTTAGAAAAACACAGAGAAAGACAAAGCAGAGAGCGTCAAGCTCTTCACTGCTCTGATTCGCTCCGTTGAGAAGAGTCAGGCTGAGCTGCTTGAGATGATGGAGGAGAAGCAAAAAGCAGCAGAGAGACAGGCTGAAGAACTCATTAAAGAGCTGAAGCGGGAGATTGCTGAGCTAAAGAAGAGAGACATTGAGCTGGAGCAGATTCTACCCACTTAACAATCATCTAGACCTTCTAAAGGTCAGCGTTTCTCT
The DNA here is from genome assembly GCA_025084515.1 of Ancistrus triradiatus. Classification (NCBI taxonomy): domain Eukaryota; kingdom Metazoa; phylum Chordata; class Actinopteri; order Siluriformes; family Loricariidae; genus Ancistrus; species Ancistrus triradiatus. The sequence goes on along the minus strand of JAJAGP010000769.1, from coordinate 211,307 downwards.
CTCTGCTCAAAACCAATGCAGAACATCACAACACATCAGTCTCCATGCTGAGAGATTTCTCCTTTCTCCGGATCTACTGTAGATTTATCCATCGGTGTGCAAAAATCCATCCACCAAGAACTGGACCGATATCAGGATCGATACTCATCTGAATGTGGAGACTGTGAGAACAGCTCTGTCTCAGCTTCAGCAGACTCTGAATGAGAAATTCGGTGAAGTACAGGATGAAAAGTTGAGAGAAACAGGTAAAGAACTTTTTTTAATTTGTGATTGAAGTAATCTTTGGGGTAAAACCATGTGTTTTATTTGTGTTTCATTTTATAGCTTCATCTGATTTAGACAGCGTTGGATTTAGGAGTGGCCAGACAGACTGTTTACAGGAACGGAGAGTTTTTATTGAGCAACCAGAACTGTTTCTGGATTATGATTATGATAATTATATATATGATTAGTAATAAATCTTTTGTCTCTGAGAGAGGTGCCCCAGAAGGTCGGGGTGTTTGTGGATTATGAGGAGGGTCTGGTCTCCTTTTATGATGTAGAGAACAGATCTCATATCTACTCTTTCACTGGCCAGTCTTTCACTGAAACACTCTATCCGTACTTCTGTCCTTGTCGCAGCGGTAGACATTCAGCACCACTGATCATCTATCCTGTATTACAGACTGAATGAATTTTCACCTCAGTGATTCAGTAACTTATGAAAAATTAAAAAGTATTTTTAATAAATCTGGGGTGAAACGCAAGTCAAAAAGATCAGCATCAGGAAAAAAATATGAACATATACATTTGTGTGTAAAGAATGTGTGTGCCTGTAAAAGAATGAGATATAAAGATTTAGTTTCATCAGTGATATACAGGAGTAAAGGTGGCACTTAAAGCATCACAGTGTTTTCTACAATAGCTTTTAATACTACAATATGCTGGGATCTGGATAAAGTCAGAATCGAATACTGCTGTTTGTTTTGCATAATCAAACATAATTTAGATAATTCAGTCTGTGTATATGAATTGTCTGATGAATTGACTTTGTTACATTTCAATAAAAGACTTTAGTAGAAATTAAAGGAGATCTAATTTTGTATATAATTTGACTCCATTTGCAAGTGCAATATTTCTGGTCAAATATTTGGTTGCATTTGAAATAAAAAACAATTCACACAACCTCTGCTATACAGACACTATACCTACAGACAACAATCAGGGTTCGTGGTTTGTGACCCCAAATCTTTACTGGACAAATATAATAAAATAAAAAACTCTCAGTATCTTCTTATGTCAGGTAGCGACGTGAAACCGTGATTCCAATGACGACGATGAGCAACATTTCAACTGAGATCTTTGTTTAAAAAACACAAATTCTCTAATAACCTCATCAGATCAGTCTTCTGACACGAGCTGACTGATGTCCATTAGAATAGCCACCACATTATCTATAATTTGTGCTCACACATTAACCTTTTTATAATGTTATGATTAATACTTTCTACATAAAGGCAACATGAGTTAAGAAGAAATTGGAATTTAATTGTTTATATCATATATGAGCTCTGCCAATACTTCAATACCTATGATTTCATAACTGAAATGTTTTATTATTTCCTGCTTTGTGTGTTATAGTTGCTTTGAATAACTAATAACACATAATAATACCACTGGTGTTTATAAAGCTTAATTCCTTCCTGCATATTCTTCAAATGACAAAGAAATCATGCTCATTTATCAATCCTAAAACTGAAACAGAGACATGGTGTTATTTCTTTCCTCTGTTATTTCTTTCCAGAAGGGAGATATTCAACATGGTCAAAGTTTGCTTCCTTCTGCTATGCATTTAAATCATAAGCAGTAAAACACGTCTTACAATACATTTTATGGTCAAAGATCAATATGATAACAGGGATTGAGTCCTGTGAGAACGATTGAGAAAGACTGAGTTTATTACAACATGTGATAGACGGCAGATAGGCAGATGGACTGAGGCGTGTGATTTCCTGCTGAAATTGTTCTTTCTACTGAAAAGGAAAATGGGAGAATCTCCACTACAAAGACCAAGAACAGGAGCATGGAAAAACTGGAGCATGGAGAAACCACTTCGATGTAAGTCACACTGCTCATACATTAACTTTTGAGTATTGAATTAGTTGTTTTAGCTGGTGGCTTGGCTGTAAGAGAGAGCTGCGGGGAAGAGCAGTACCTGAGGACTTGGGTTTGAATCCTGGCTGAGCTTGCAAGCCAAACTCAGGTTATTAATCAGGTTAAGAAGTAACATAAAAGTTAAATCTCTTTGGTTCATCACTAAACAGTTTACGTTCAAGTTCAACTTATATATAGTGCTTTTTGAGAATAGACATTGTCTCAAAGCAGCTTTACAAAAGCTAATACTTGAGCACAAATGAGAAAGCTAGAGGCAATAGTGGCAAGGAAAAATATCTTCAGACCAATAAGTGAGAAACCGGTAGAGAAACCCAGCTCAAATGGGAACCCGCCCTCCTCCAGCTTTTAAACGGTACTGCATCAAGTTGTTTGTCTACATCACTCAACATTAGGAGAAAATTAACTTACTTTTCCAAAAGTTTTGTAACCTAACGGTCAAGCATGTCCAAGGATCATGATCTCTGGGATCTGTGGAGGTGAGAAAGGTCTGAAGCATTCGAAGTATTATGCTTTTACAAGGAGATCATGATCATGTCGAAACATTAATTACACTTTCTTTTCAATCCTTATCTATAAACAGTTGCCAGTGGCTCCATGAGTTACCTGCCTGAAGATCAGCTGCTGTGCTCCATCTGTCTGGATGTCTTCACCGATCCCGTCACCACCCCATGTGGACACAACTTCTGCAAGACCTGCCTTACACAATGCTGGGAAAAGAGTCAAACTTGTCATTGTCCGTTGTGTAAAGAGAAATTTAGCAAGAGACCTGAACTCAAGATTAATACGACCCTGAGAGAGGTTGTGGATCACTTCAAGAAGAAAAATCATCCTGATAAACATGAGATCCTTTGTGATTCCTGTACTGGAGTGAAGCAGAAAGCTCTGAAATCCTGTCTGGATTGTGGTCTGACTTTCTGTACGTCTCACCTCGAGCCTCATAACACTGTAGAAAAACTGAAGAAACACAAACTAATAAACCCTGTGAAGAACCTGGAGGACTACATATGCCAGAAGCATGAGAAACCTCTGGAGATGTTCTGTAGAGATGATCAGATGTACATATGTCAGTTCTGCACTGAGGGAGATCACAAGAATCACGATGTCGTTCCTATAAGGAAGGAGAGCGGAGAGAAGGTGAGATACTGATTAACACAGACAGTGTTTGAATAGAACTTGTAAAAGCAAAATTTATTCATGAAAACTGTGTTTTTGTCCACAGAGTAATGAGGGAAAGGTAAAGACAGAGGTTCAGCAGATTATCCGAGACAAACTGAAGAAAATCCAAGAGGTTAAACAGTCAGTGAAGCTCAGCAAAGTCAGTGAAAAGTGGAACTTTTAGCAAAATGACTAACTATATAAGTAAATATTGAGCCTAGTTTTAAAAACTGACACTGTGTCACATTCCAGAAGGCTAAAAGAAAGGCTTAATACTCTGAGTATGAATAATAAACCTTACTGGAACATCCAGAAGGGAAGGCGTAACCGTAATCCACATGAGGGGTCATAAAAGCCATAAAATGTGGAAATCATATGACATTCCTCGGTTTAGCAATAATTCTAAGGTGGGAGAAGGTTATTCTGGGCATGTTATCTATACAGCACATCCTATAAATGAGAGACTACATGCACACCGAGGTTTTTACTGCTGCATATAAAGTAAAAGGAACGAAGAATCTTCCCTGTTATTTTCTAAAAGTGGTAAATTTCTCACTGATTTAGAAAAACACAGCGAAAGAGAAAGCAGAGAGCGTTGAACTATTCACTGCTCTGATTCGCTCCATTGAGAAGAGTCAGGCTGAGCTGCTTGAGATGATGGAGGGGAAGCAGAAAGCAGCAGAGAGACAGGCTGAAGAATTTATTAAAGAGCTGGAGCAAGAGATTGGTGAGCTGGAGAAGCTTCTACGCACTGAGGAGCATCTCCATCTACAGGTCAGTGTTCCTCTCTGCTCAAAACTAATTTAGAACATCACAGAACTCCATGCTGAGACTCTAAGCAGTTATCCTTTCTGCTGTAGGTTTATCTATCAGTGTGCAAAAATCCACCAACCAAGAACCAGAGCGATACGGGGATCGACACCAATCCAAACGTGGAGACAGTGAGGAAAGCTCTGTCTCAGGTTCAGAAGAGTCTGAATGAGAAGCTCAGTAAAACGCAGAACGAGAAGATGAGAGAAATTGGTGAGAAACTCTTTGCTCGGTTATTGAAAAGTTGTTCAATAACTCACACATTTTGTGTGTGGAAACCTGATCTTTAAAATCTAATGCACGTTTTTATTTATTGTAATCAGTCTCCATAGAACTGAAGAGGATTCAGCAGCATGCAGGTACAGAGTGGATTCTGTTCTTCCCTAAAGTTAAAAGTAGAAATCAGTCACAAATTCACATCATTAGACATTACCACATGACTTTGGCTTTTTTATTTGGAGCAGTAATGATGAACTTGTGCATAAGACTGATTTAATTTACAATTTTGTTAAACTCATAACCAATAATGACAGAATAACAACACAACAACTTGGTGCGAGGCAAACATAAACATATTAAGGTGGGAAATAAATACAGTTTAAAAGGTATTCTGCATTTCAGCATTAGAAGAGATCTTGGGAATGGTTCTAAAAGTGGACATTTCAAAGAGATAGACTGTTCTCATATCATATTCTGTGTTTTTCCCAGTGGATGTGACTCTGGATCCTGAAACAGCTCACCCCATACTCATCCTGTCCGAAGATGGAAAACAAGTGAGACGTGGAAACACAATCCAGGATCTCACCAATACCCCTAAAAGATTCACGTATTATAGCATCATTCTGGGAAAGCAGAGTTTCACCACAGGCAGATTTTACTACGAGGTGCAGGTCGGCGGGAAGGCCGAGTGGGAGATCGGAGTGACCAGAGAGTCTGTTAACAGGAAGGGAGAGATTGTTCTGAAACCAGAGAACGGACTTTGGACTGTAGTTCTGAGGAATTGGAAGAACTACATGGCCTGCGATGATACCTCCATCCAGCTCTTTCCGAAAGTGAAACCCCAAAAGCTGGGGGTGTTGGTGGATTATGAGGAGGGTCTGGTCTCCTTTTACGATGTAGAGAACAGATCTCATATCTACTCTTTCACTGGTCAGTCTTTCAATGAGAAACTCTATCCATACTTCTGGCCTGGCCCTGATTACGAAGGGAAGAACTTGGATCCGCTGATCATCAGTCCTGTATTAAAGACAGAATGAATTTATTTACCCCAGCATTCCAGACATTTACAATCTCAATCTCAGTTTGATAAGAGAATCGATTTCTTATTTCAATACTAGTTAGACACATCATACTGAAATAATTTTAGAGCGACAACAGAGAGCTTCTGAGTTGCAAGCACTGCTTTTTAAAACTGTGAACAATATGAACATGAAACATGAAACCCATATGAATTATTTTACATTAAATTTTAGTTTCTCAGGCAAAATGTGATGCATTTTGGAGTGGGTTGTAACACATCTTTAAAAAGTGTTACAAACCATCCCCTTACATACAACTAACAAAACTTTCTTGATTTTAATAATTTTACAGAATGCCTAGGCAGTGGAAAAGAAAGACTGACAGAGGTGTGTCTGCAAATGTTTGAAAAAAAAGCAAATGATGAGATCACAAAGAAGGGCAAGTCAGTCAGATCAGTTGAAAATGCACATTGGATCTGCCACGTTATACTGAGCAGATACTGCAAATCACTGCAGAAGCTGAGAGACCAGGGGTCCAGTGATCTTCTCAGTGTAGGTTACTGGAGCAGCAACAAAGTTTTCTCTGAAGTGCAGAAGGAAGTGTGGTTTGACTATTTGACTCAGGCAGCAGACCTGGGGACTGTAGCATAGCAGTTAAGTACTGGACTCTAGACCAGAATGTCCAGGGTTCAAATCCCATCTGCCAAGCCGCCACTGCTGTGTCCTTGAGCAAGACCCTTAACCCACAATTGCTTGGATTGTAAGACTGTATATGTTGTAAGTTGCTCTGGATAAGGGTGTCTGCTAAATAACATAAATGCCAAATACCTGTATTATGGACTCACTCCACATGAGGTAAGAAAGTGGATTTTAGTTATGGTCAGTCACAGAGAGAGAGAGACATTGTTCTGGATTGTTCTTTTATTTCAATCAACCTCTTTTTGAAGCATATTGCATGGTGTGGCCTCTATTTTTGCTTCTTTTGTCTAATTGTTACAACCTACCGCAGCATGTGTTACAACCTACCCCTGGTAGTGGGGTAGGTTGTAACAAAGGAACACCGTATATTTGACATCAACTCACGAGGTCTGTGATAATCTTGCAGAGGTTTGAATGGGTGCTATTTGTTGTAAAGAAATGTGTGTACTTTGTAGCTCAAAATTCAGTGAGGTACAGGTGCTGAAGCAAAAAGTGTTACAACCATACCCGGTCTTCCCTTCATGACCATTGTATGGGGGCTAATGAAAATGGAAGATCCAGAGAACCTATCGGGGAGTTTTCTGCAATTCCAGTGACAACAACAAACAACATTTATATTGAGACTGTCATCATTTTGAAACAAAAAAAAACCTTGGATTAATACTCTGACACCAACTGACTGATCTAGATCAGGATCTCCACCCATATTAACTCCAACTCTTTTGCTATTGACACATGAATGTATAATAAGATTATAACGTTATTGCCGATTTATATCAGTTCAAATATACGTTATACGGACCTGTGGTATTCTGATTTATTACATTTAAGGTCATTAAGGTGATGGAGCCTAAATCTGTGACTTGTAATTTGCAAGCGTGTATTTTTACCTGGGTAAACAAAAAGTAGGTCTTTTGATTTATGAGAACCCCACCCATAACAGGTAAGCTGAGATGTGGAAGTAAAATCGAGTCAGGAAGCTCAAATTAGGAAGCTCTAACAGTACAAATACTAAAGGTACGCACTTCCCACTGCATTTTATTTCATCATTCAGGCGTCAACATCTGCTCTCTGAAAAAGAAACCAGGTAAGGATCTTCTGATGATAATTACAGTTATTACTTATGATATTATCTTTTAAAAGATAACCTTTCATAATTACCAAAGGTAGGAATAACATTCTGCAATCTAGTAAAACAGTGATAACAACAAAATGGTACATTATTTAAAGGTTCATACTTGCATGTTATGTTAAGCAAAGAGGATTTTACATGTTTGCTGTCTGTTAAGTAAAGATTTTAAAACAAACTCTTGCAATGAAGTGAAGCAGTGAAGGGTCATTAGAGTTGTTTTATTCTGTACAGAAAGGGTTAAAACGGTGAAACGAAATGGCAGAATCTTCACCACGACAACCAAGAAAAGATCCTCCTAGTAAGCTATACATTTCATACATGTTTTATACGTTTGCTGCTGTCTGGATTTTAAAACACAGACCGTCGCTCATAGAGGTCATGGTCATGATGACTGCTCATATAAGTAACTCAATGCATGACCCTGTACAAAAGTTGTACAAAACTCATAACGCCTTTTCTTCCACTATTTTCATTCCCCACCTATCAAGTAGCTGCACATGGCTCTGGTGGCCTCCTGCTTGAAGATCATTTGTCGTGTTCCCTCTGCCGGGATGTGTTAAATGCTCCAGTTACCACTGGGTGTGGACACAACTTCTGCAAAACCTGCCTTACAGGCTATTGGGACAAGAGCCGACATTGTGTTTGCCCATCATGCAAAGCAGAATTCAGCAAGAGACCTGAACTCAAGATTAATACAGCGCTGAAAGAATCTTTAGATCACTACAAGAAGAAATATCCGGTTCTTTGTGATGTCTGTACTGGAGTGAACATAAAAACTCTGAAATCTTGTCTGGATTGTGGTCTGACTTTCTGCAAGTCTCACCTCGAGCCTCATAATAATGTAGGAAAACTGAAGAAACACAAACTAATAAACCCTGTGAAGAACCTGGAGGACTACATATGCCAGAAGCACGAGAAACCTCTGGAGATGTTCTGCAAAGATGATCAGATGTACATATGTCAGTTCTGCACTGAGGGACATGACAAGAATCACCGTTTTATTCCTATAGAGAAGATGAGTGAAGAGATAAAGGTGAGAAGCATAAACAGCAACAACAACAAAATATAATAATAATCTGAAAATCTTTAAGAAAACTATTAATTCCACCTTGAAATAGAAATAAAATATTTGGTTTGCTTTTTTTCCCCACAAACTAATCTGGCGAAGAAACAGACCGAGGTTCAGCAGCGCATCAGAGACACAGTGAAGAAGATCCAAGAGATAAAACACTCAGTAGAGCTCAGCAAAGTGGGTGAAACCTGATTTAGTTTTGACCACAAGTGACTTCATACATACCGTACCTGTTAATTGATGCAAGTGAAACTTCTCCTTGATTCAGAAAAACACAGAGAAGGAGAAAGCAGACAGCGTTGAAGTCTTCGCTTTTTTGATTCGCTGCATTGAGAAGAGACAGGCTGAGCTGCTTGAGATGATGGAGGAGAATCAGAAAGCAGCAGAGAGACAGGCTCAACGATTCATTAAAGAGCTGGAGTGGGAGATCGCTGAGCTAGAGAGGAGAGACGCTGACATTCTACACACTGACGAGCATCTAAACCTCCTACAGGTCAGCGTTCCTCTCTCTGCTCAACCCAATGCAGAACATCAGTCTCCATTCTGAGAGATTTCTCCTTTTTTCTGATCTACTATAGGTTTATCCATCAGTGTTCAGACCTCCACCCACCCAGAACTGGCCCAATATCGGGATCGATACTCATCTGAATGTGATGGAGCTGCCCAACGCTATGCTTAAACTTCAGAAGACTTTGAATGAAAAACTCTGTGAGATGCAGAACGAGAGGCTGAAAGAAACAGGTGAGAAATTCTAATTTGAAGATGTTTATCTAATGCAAAGATTACAAGAAAGCATGATTTTTAAAATCAATTGCATGACCTCTTTGATTGTAATTGCCCTCGACAGCCCCTGCACAACTCAAGAAGATTCAGCATTATGCAGGTACAATGCAGGTTTTCTTAACTTATAAACATATCACCAAGCATCACATCACAAACTGAGCTCTTCTCTTAGAGAATGTGACTCTGGACCCTGAAACTGCTCATCCCAATCTCGCCCTGTCCGAAAACCTAAAGGAAGTGAGACGTGGAGTAACAAAGAAGAATCTTCCTGACACACCAAAAAGATTCACGTGTTATTTTAATGTCCTGGGACAGCAGGGTTTCTCCTCACGGAGATTTTACTATGAGGTGCAGGTCGATGGTAAGACCGACTGGAGTTTAGGAGTGGCCACAGCATCTGTTAACAGGAAGGGAAACATTATACTGACACCTCAGACTGGATTCTGGACTATAAAGCTAAAGAACGGGAAGGACTGTACAGCCCGCGATAATCGTCATATCACTCTCTTTCTGAGAGAGAAGCCCCAGAAGGTCGGGGTGTTTGTTGATTATGAGGGGGGCCTGGTCTCTTTTTATGATGTGGAGAACAGATCTCATATCTACTCTTTCACTGGTCAGTTTTTCACTGAGGAACTCTATCCGTACTTCAGTCCTGGTGAAAACTCAGTGATCATCTCTCCTTTTTAAATACTTCGACCTTACAGGGAACGTATTCATCTCCAGACAGAAAATGTAGCTGGTTTACTTTATACAGAGGTAAAATAACACATCTGTGGAAAGGTTTCTAAACTCATATTTTTCCTACTCTATGTTTTATATCTCATAAATTTAAAAAATACCCATTTGATCCTCTATGGAACACACTTGCATTGATTTCTCCTCAGATTCTGTAAGACATTTTGGAAGTTTCTCTGTATAAGATCATCTGCTAAATGAATAAATGAAAATGCAATACCATTAAGAGTTGTGTGTCGTGTTTTAACAGTGAAATCTGATAAATGTTGCACAACATGACAACACCGGAGCAACCAGTAGAAAGAAAAGTCAAAACAACAGAATATAAATGAGCAGATATGTGCAGAATATTCCCATACTATTGTAATCTGCACATATCTGTAAAACTGTAAAATCTGTAAAACTGTTTATGTTCTGTTCTGCACCTTATATATGTAGCCTACAATATATATGCTTTTTTTTCTACTTTTCTATTATAAATCTGCATTTTCCAACATCTACGTCTAATACAGTAAGTTGTTATTTCTTAACATTATGTGTTTCAGAATACAGATGAATCCTCTGTTATCTATATCTGGGAGCCCCACATATATCTGTTGATTAATTTGACCAAAAAGGTGAACTAATCAGATTTTTGAAAGGCAAGTCGAGTTAGATTTATTTCTATAGCGCTTTTTATAACGGAACATTGTCTCAAAGCAGCTTTATTTTTCTATTATCTTCTAATATCTAAGGCCAATCCCAAATTGAGCAAGCCTAGGGTGACCGTGGCAAGGAAAATCCCTAAACGCTATAAGGAAGAAACCTTGGGAAACCCAAGACTCAAAAAGGGACCCGACCTGCTTGGGCGGCTTAGATGTTAAATCAAAGAATTATCTATATTAACTATATATGTAAGTTATCTAATTAATAAGTTATAATCATAGTTTAAATAAACAGAAACTAAATAAATATGAACAGAGAGAAAATATAGTAATTAATAGTAACAGTAGTGAAAATGGATAAAAAATATTGAATGAAATAACATAAAAATGTGTATATTGGCATTATGTAGTCTGGAATCCCTACAGAATGGGAGTGTCATTTTTACAGGAAACACACCTACAGTTACTAGTAACAGGTGAACTGAAAAGTGGAACTCAAACCGAGTAAGGAAGTGCAAAATAAGGAATTGTAACGGTAATAAAGGTGTGTACTACAATAGATATTAATTCAGGTGTTTCATCATTATCTGCTTCACAGGTTACAACAGAACCGAGAAAACAAGATCAGGTAATAATGCTACTGCTACTGATTATGCAGTATAACATTATAATTACTGTATTATAAATGGACAATTTTCTTTTACCAAACTTGAAACGCTTAAATATGGCCATTTTTGGCAATTTGCTTCCTTCTGCAATCTAAAACAGCAATAAAGCTCATAAATAACGTGCAATAAAGTATGTGACCCTTTGCTTTCAGTATCTGGTGTGACCCCCCGGTGCAGCAATAACTGCAATTTTAGCAGATGCAGCAAAACAGGCCCAAACCATGATACTACCACCACCATGTTTCACAGATGGGATAAGGTTCTTATGCTGGAATGCAGTGATTTCCTTTCTCCAAACATAATGCTTTTCTTTAAACCAAAAAGTTCTATTTTGGTCTCATCCGTCCACAAAACATTCTTCCAATAGCCTTCTGGCTCGTCCACGTGATCTTTAGCAAACTGCAGATGAGCAGCAATGTTCTTTTTTGGAGAGCAGTGGCTTTCTCCTCGCAGCCCTGCCATGCACACCATTGTTGTTCAGTGTTCTTCTGATGGTGGACTCATGAACATTATCATTAGCCAATGTGAGAGAGAGACCTTCAGTTGCTTAGAAGTTACCCTGGGGTCATTTGTGACCTCGCCAACTATTACACGCCTTGCTCTTGGAGTGATCTTTCCAGCCTGATGAGCATCAACAACTCTTTTCCTGAGATCCTCAGAAATCTCCTTTGTTCGTGCCATGATACACTTCCACTTGTGAAGTGCAGACTTTGATAGATCCCCGTTCTTTAAAGAAAACAGGGTGCCCCCTCACACTGTCATCCCATTGATCGAAACACCTGACTCTAATTTCACCTTCAAATTAAATGCTAATCCTAGAGGTTCACATACTTTTGCCACTCGCTAATGTGTAATATTGGATCATTTCCCTCAATAAATAAATGAGCAAGTATAATATTTTTGTTTCATTTGTTTAACTGGGTTCTCTTTACGTACATGTATATCTATATGCTGCTTCTTCTGCACTCTACGCTATAATATATTGCACCTTTTCTTTAGTGTACCCTTATTATTGCACCTTGGAACTACCTTGATAGTTGAGCCTTAATTCAGATTCAGATGATCTCAGATTCTTAGCATTCTGTGAATACTTTTTAAAATAATTCTTTAAATATATTTTTTGTTTCTTTAGAAATGTTTATATACATTGACTATTTATAAATGTTGTTATTGCTATTGTTATATTACTGCACATCTGGAGTAACAGGAAACGAAATTTCGATCATCTGTGTAATTAGTTGTACTCATGGCCTGAAAATAAATTTTACTTTGACTTTGATTTTGATTTTGATTTACAAGGACGAAAACTTGGGAGGACCAAGACTCAAAAAGGATTAGTTGACACAAAAAGTTACCCAAAAGAAGCTTAATATAAAAATCAAACAGAATATCTAAAGACTATAATAAAGAATACAATATACAGTATTTTGGAATCGAGTCAGCCATAAGTACTCTGATTTAAAAAAAAAAAAAAAAACAATGTCTCCGCCTTGTGGCCATGAGTAGACATAGCAGCACTGATGTTAAGCACGACCGCCGTAGTTACTTTGAATATTTTACTTCGTTCGCAGAACTGAATACAACGAGTTTTACAGTAAAAACGCAATTCATTTTAACCAAAGAGAAGTGGCAGGTTATGTTAAACCTGATAAGTCTGGCCACGATCTACGAGAATGTTAAATCATTCATGTCATAAGTACGAAAGCAATCAAAAATTATTATTTATAGACCTGCTGAAGTACTTCTTTACACACAGATTAAGACACATCAATCAGTGACATCGATGCAGCCTTGTACTTATTAATATTTGATGATTTTTTTTTTACTTTTTGTACTGCAGGTCCAAAAGAAGCTACAGTGGTGTGAAAAAGTGTTTGGCCCCTTCCTGATTTCCTATTTTTTTGCATGTTTGTCACACATAGATGTTTTTCAGAACATCAAACCACTTTAAATATTAGTTAAAGACAACACAAAATGCAGTTTTTAAATGAAGGTGTTTATTATTAATGGAGAAAAAAATCCAAACCTACATGGCTCTAAAAAATAACTATGGTTTATCACACCTGAGTTCACTGTCTCTAGCAACACCCAGGCCTGATTATTGCCACACCTGTTCTCAATCAGGACATCACTTAAATAGGACCTGCCTGACATAGTGAAGTACATCAAAAGATCCTTAAAAGCTACACATCATGCCGAGATCCAAAGAAATTCGGGAACAATTGATAAAGAAAGTAATTGAGACCTATCAGTCTGGAAAGGGTTATAAAGCCATTTCTAAAGCTCTGGGACTCCAGCGAACCACAGTGAGAGCCATTATCCACAAATACCAGGAGTGGTCGGCCGACCAAAATTTCCCCAAGAGCGCAGCGACGACTCATCCAAGAAATCACAAAAGACCCCACAACAACATCCAAATAACTGCAGGCCTCACTTGGCTCAGTTAAGGTCAGTGTTCATGCCTCCACCATAAGAAAGAGACTGTGCCAAAATGGCCTGCATGGCAGAGTTCCAAGACAAAAACCACTGCTGAGCAAAAAGAACATTAAAGTTCATCTCAGTTTTTCCAGAACACATCTTGACGATCCCCAAGACTTTTTGGAAAACATTCTGGGGACTGACGAGATAGAAGGGTTAGGGTTAACTCTTTGGAAGGTAGAAGATAGAACTCTTTGGAAGGTGTGTGTCCCATTACATCTGGAGTAAAAGTAACACAGCATTTCAGAAAAAGAACATTGTAGCAACAGTAAAATATGGTGGTGGTAGTGTGATGCTCTGGGGCTGTTTTGCTGCTTCAGGACCTGGAAGACTTGCTGTGATAAATGGAACTATGAATTCTGCTGTCTACCAAAAAATCCTGAGGGAGAATGTCCGGCCATCTGTTCGTGACCTCAAGCTGACACAAACTTGGGTTCTGCAGCAGGACAATGATCCAAAACACACCAGCAAGTCCACCTGTGAATGGCTGAAGAAAAACCAAATGAAGACTTTGGAGTGGCCTAGTCAAAGTCCTGACCTGAATCCTATCGAGATGCTGTGGCAGGACCTTAAAAAGGCGTTCATGCTGGAAAACCCTCCAGTGTGGCTGAATTACAACAATTCTGCACAGATGAGTGGCTAAAATTCCTCCACAATGCTGTAAAAGACTCATTGCAAGTTAACACATATGCTTGGTTGCAGTTGTTGCTGCTAAGGGTGGCCCAAACAGTTATTAGGTTTAGGGGGCAATCACTTTTCATGTAGATTTTATTTTTTTCCCTTAATACTAAACACCTTCATTTAAAAACTGCATTTTGTGTTTACTTGTATTGTCTTTGACTAATATTTAAATTGGTTTGATGTTCCGAAACTCTTAAGTGAGACAAACATGCAAAAAATTGAAAATCAGGAAGGGGGCAAACACTTTTTCACACCACTGTATCTGGTCTGTCAAGCCCCTTAATATGCTACGACCTTTCATAAGCTACTTCTGTAAAACTGTTGGTAGAAACTCTGCTAAATCTGTATATATAATTATAAACTATAACTATATAAATGAATATCCTTGTGGTGATGGGTTTCTTGACTTGGAAATACAGGTATTCTCATATAAAGTACCATAAACTGTTGAATTAACAACATGCCGATCTACTCATTTAAATCAACAGGATTTAAGTGAGTTGCTGTTTATACAAGTACAGGTTTGAGTAGGCCTACTGGATGAACCCTGAATTCAAGCTTTAGTACGTGACCATTGTATTGGGGCTAATGAAAATGGAAGACCCAGAGAACCTATCAGGGAGTTTTCTGCGATTCCAGTGACAACAACAAACAACATTTATATTGAGACTGTCATTATTTTGAAACAAAAGAAAACTTGGATTAATACTCTGACACCAACTGACTGATCTAGATCAGGATCTCCACCCATATTAACCCCAACTCTTTTGGTATTGACACATGAACGTATTATAAGATTATAACGTTACTGCCGATACTGTACGTTACTGTGGTATTCTGATTTATTACATTTAAGGTCATTAAGGTGATGGAGCCTAAATCTGTGACTTGTAATTTGAAGGCCTGTATTTTTACCTGGATAAGCAAAAAGTAGGTCTTTTGATTTATGAGAACCCCACCCATAACAGGTAAGCTGATATGTGGAAGTAAAACTGAGTGAGGAAGCTCAAATTAGGAAGCTCGAACAGTTCAAATACTAAAGGTACGCACCTCCCACTGCATTGTATTTCATCATTCAGGCGTCAACATCTGCTCTCTGAAAAAGAAACCAGGTAAGGATCTTCTGATGATAATTATAGTTATTACTTATGATATTATCTTTTAAAATATAACCTTTCATAATTACCAAAGGTAGGCAGAACATTCTGCAATCTAGTAAAACAGTGATAACAACAAAATGGTACATTATTTAATGCTTAAAGGTTCATACTTGCATGTTATGTTAAGCAAAGAGGATTTTACATGTTTGCTGTCTGTTAAGTAAAGATTTTAAAACAAACTCTTGCAATGAAGTGAAGCAGTGAAGGGTCATTAGAGTTGTTTCATTCTGTACAGAAAGAGTTAAAACGGTGGAACGAAATGGCAGAATCTTCACCACGACAACCAAGAAAAGATCCTCCTAGTAAGTTATACATTTCATACATGTTTTATGCGTTTGCTGCTGTCTGGATTTTAAAACACAGACCGTCGCACATAGAGGTCATGGTCATGATGACTGCTCATATAAGTAACTCAATGCATGACCCTGTACAAAAGTTGTACAAAACTCATAACGCCTTTTCTTCCACTATTTTCATTCCCCACCTATCAAGTAGCTGCACATGGCCCTGGTGGCCTCCTGCTTGAAAATCATTTGTGTTCCCTTTGCCGGGATGTGTTAAAAAATCCAGTTACCACTGGGTGTGGACACAACTTTTGCAAAACCTGCCTTACAGACTGCTGGGACAAGAGCCGATATTGTGTTTGCCCATCATGCAAAGCAGAATTCAGCAAGAGACCTGAACTCAAGATTAATACAGCGCTGAAAGAGGCTTTAGATCACTACAAGAAAAAAATTCAGATTAGCAGACCTGCAGTTCTTTGTGATGTCTGTCCTGCAGAGAAGCAGAAAGCTCTGAAATCTTGTCTGGATTGTGGTGTAACTTTCTGTGGGTCTCATCTGGAACTTCATAACAATGCTAATAAACTAAAGAAACACAAGGTAATAAACCCTGTGAAGAACTTGGAAGACTATATATGCCAAACCCACGAGAAACCTCTGGCGATGTTCTGCAGAGATGATCAGACGTATGTCTGTCAGTTCTGCACTGAGGGACATCACAAGAATCACAATATTATGCCTATAGAGAAGTTGAGTGAAGAGACGAAGGTGAGAAACATTAACAGCAACAAAAAATAATAATAAAAATGACAATCTTTAAGGAAACTATTAAATCCACCTTGAAATAGAAAATAAATATTTGGTTTGCTTTTTTTCCCCACAAACTAATCTGGCGAAGACACAGCGCATCAGAGACAAACTGAAGAAGATCCACGAGATCAAACATTCAGTAGAGGTCAGCAAAGTGAGTGAAACCTGATTTAGTTTACATCATTTAGTTTTCATTTCGATCACAAGTGACTTTATGCATACCTGTTAATTGATGAAAGTGAAACTTCTCCTTGATTCAGAAAAACACAGAGAAGGAGAAAGCAGACAGCGCTCAACTCTTCGCTTCTCTGATTCGTTGCATTGAGAAGAGACATGCTGAGCTGCTTGAGATGATGGAGGTGAAGCAGAAAGCAGCAGAGAGACAGGCTGAAAGATTCATTAAAGAGCTGGAGTGGGAGATCGATGAGCTTAACAAAAGAAACGTTGAGCTGGAGCAGCTTCTACACACTGACGATCATCTAAACCTCCCAAAGGTCAACGTTCCTCTCTCTGCTCAAAACCAATGCAGAACATCACAGAACATCAGTCTCCATGCTGAGAGATTTCTCCTTTTTTTCTGATCTACTGTAGGTTCATCCATCAGCGTGCAAAAATCCACCCACCAAGAACTGGCCCGATATCGGGATCGATACTCATCTGAACGTGATGGAGCTGCCCAACGCTATGCTTAAACTTCAGAAGACTTTGAATGAAAAACTCTGTGAGATGCAGAACGAGAGGCTGAAAGAAACAGGTGTGAAATTCTAATTTGAAGATGTTTATCTAATGAAAAGATTACAAGAAAGCATGATTTTTTAAATCAAATGCATATCCTCTTTGATTGAAATTGGCCCCGACAGCCCCTGCACAACTCAAGAGGATTCAGCGGATTGCAGGTACAGTGCAGGTTTTGTTTTTATTTAAAGGTAGAGTTACTGTACATAATCTGTGATGTTATAAGTTCTATTCTGCAGATCATTAACATGAGCATAATCCTTCTACATATGTAAAGTCAGGTCCATAAATATTTGATCACCGACAGCTTGAGAGTCTACCACAGCATATAGGGGTTACAATTAAATTATTTTATGAATTTTTATGAACATTTTGTTATGCAGACTCCCTAACATCTACTTATTTTAGAATGTTTGATTTGGAAACAAAAATCGGCACTTTGAGCTCACTTTTACTTTTTAGTTTCAGCTCCAGTATTCTGTGGTAGATAGCTAACTTTGTGCAAATGTGTTTTTTTTTTTACTTATAAACATATCACCAAGCATCATATCACAAACTGAGCTCTTCTCTTAGTGGAAGTGAATGTGACTCTGGACCCTGAAACAGCTCATCCCAGTCTCGTCCTGTCCGAAAACCGAAAGGAAGTGAGATGTGGACAAATGAAGAAGAATCTTCCTGATACACCAAAAAGATTCACGTGTTATGTTAATGTCCTGGGACAGCAGGGTTTCTCCTCAGGGAGATTTTACTATGAGGTAGAGGTCGATGATAAGACTGAGTGGAGGTTAGGAGTGGCCAGAGAGTCTGTTAACAGGAAGGGAGAGATTATACGAACACCTCAGACTGGATTCTGGACTATAAAGCTAAAGAACGGGAAGGGCTATGAAGTCAATGATATTAATTATATCACCCTCTTTCTGAGAGGGAAGCCCCAGAAAGTCAGGGTGTTTGTTGATTATGAGGGGGGTCTGGTCTCCTTTTATGATGTGAAGAACAGATCTCATATCTACTCTTTCACTGGTCAGTCTTTCATTGAGAAACTCTATCCGTACTTCAGTCCTGGCATGGAACATGGAGGTGAAAACTCAGCACCATTAATCATCTCTCATTTGACCTTATAGGAAACGTAGGCATCTCCAGACAGAATATGTAGCTGGTTTATTTTATAGAGAAGTTAAACAACCTCTAGATCTTATGTAACACATCTGTGGAAAGGTTTCTAAACTCATATTTTTCCTAGTCTATGTTTTATATCTCAGAAATTTTAAAAATACCCATTTGAACCCCTATGGAAACTGTGCATGCTGATACTCACACTTGCCTTGCTTTCTCCTCATATTCTGTAAGATGTTTTGGAAGTTTCTCTGTATAAGATCATCTGCTAAATGAATAAATGAAAATGCAATACCATTAAGAGTTGTGTGTCGTGTTTTAACAGTGAAATCTGATAAATGTTGCACAACATGACAACACCGGAGCAACCAGTAGAAAGAAAAGTAAAAACAACAGAATTTCAACAGTTTCAGAATACAGACTAATCCTCTGTCACCTACAGTGGTGCTTGAAAGTTTGTGAACCCTTTAGAATTTTCTATATTTCTGCATAAATATGACCTAAAACATCATCACATTTTACAAGTCCTGAAAGTAGATAAGGAGAACTCAGTTAAACAAATGAGACAAACATATACTTTCTCTTTTATTTATTGAGGAAAATGATCCAATACTACATATCAGTGAGTGGAAAAAGTATGTGAACCTCTAGGATTAGCAGTTAATTTGAAGGTGAAATTAGAGTCAGGTGTTTTCAATCAATGGGATGACAATCAGGTGTGAGTGGGCACCCTGTTTTACTTAAAGAACAGGAGTCTATCAAAGTCTGCTCTTCACAACACACATTTGTGGAAGTGTATCATGGCACGAACAAAGAAGATTTCTGAGGACCTCAGAAAAAGAGTTGTTGATGCTCATCATGCTGGAAAACATTATAAAACCATCTCTAAAGAGTTTGGACTCCATCAATTCACAGTCAGGCAGATTGTGTACAAATGGAGGAAATTCAAGACCATTGTTTCCCTCCCCAGGAGTGGTCGACCACATGGTACAGCACAACTATTGTTTTTTGCAAGGTCTCAGATCTTCAGTGAATGTTTACGGTTCAGTAAAATGTGCAGAAGGATCTATCAAAGTCTGCTCTTCACAACACATGTTTATCTGGGAACCCCACATATATCTGTTTATTAATTTGACCAAAATGATGATCTAATTAGATTTTTGAAGGTCAAGCATTGTCTCAAAGCAGCTTTATTTTTCTGTTATCTTCTAATTTCTAAGGCCAATCCCAAATTGAGCAAACCTAGGGTGACAGTGGCAAGGAAAATTCTTAAACGTTATAAGGAAGAAACCTTGTTAGGACCAAGACTCAAAACTTACGTTATCTAATTAAAATGTTATAGTCAAGTTTAAATAAATGGATGCTAAATATATATTAACAGACAGTAAATATAGTAATGAATAGTAACAATAGTGAAAATAGATTAAAATTATTGAATGAAATAACGTAAAAATATGCATATAGACATTATGTAGTCCAGAATCCCTACAGAATGGGAGTGTCATTGTTACGGGAAACACACCTACAGTTACTAGTAACAGGTGAACTGAAAAGTGGAACTCAAACCGAGTAAGGAAGTGCAAAATTAGGATGTTCTAACAGTAATAAATGCGTTTTATCATCGTCTGCTTTACAGGTTACAACAGAACTGAGAAAGCAAGATCAGGTAATAATGCTACTGCTACTGATTATGCAGTATAACATTACAATTACTGTACTATAAATAGAGCCTTTTCATTTACCAAACCTGAGACACTTAAACAGGGTCATAATATGTTACCTTCTGTTATCTAAAGCAGCAGTAATGATCAGTGTTCCATAAAAAACAAGACACTACAACACTATACTAAAGTTCAGACTTTTAAGCTGTTGACAAAGAGGATTTAGCATTCGCTGTCCAAACAAGCACAGATTTGCCTTCTAGATGGAGCACAGCAGGAAGTCAGATTGTGATGATAGATTAACATGCCAACAATCAGCACCATCTCATTCTGTAGGGTACATTAACTGAACTGTGTGATTTCCTACTGAAAGGGGTAAGAAAATGGCAGACTCTTCACCAGAACTACCAAGACAGAGCAGAATATGGAGCATAGAGCAACCACCTTTGTGTAAGTTACACAGCTTAAACATGAACAGCAGACTTACTGTGGATTATTTCATTTTTTAGAACTATTTCTGGTGGCTGGATTTTCAATGGCAGACTAGGCTTATGTCATCATCACCACTAGAGGCTATAAAAATGTATATTAATATTTTCATCCTTCATCTATAACCAGTTACTGGAGGCTCCAGTCATCTCTCTGAAGATCAGTTGCTGTGCTCCATCTGTCTGGATGTCTTCACCGATCCCATCACCACTCCCTGTGGACACAACTTCTGCAAAAAATGTCTTACACAATGCTGGGAGAGGAGTCAACTATGTGCCTGTCCATTATGTAGCGAGAAATTCAGCAAGAGACCTGATCTTGAGATTAATACAACGTTGACAGAGGTTGTGAATCACTTCAAGAAGAAAAACCAAGCTGAAAAACCTGAGTTTTTTTGTGATATCTGTACTGAAGAGAAGCAGAAAGCTCTGAAATCCTGTTTGAATTGTGGTCTGACTTTCTGTAAGTCTCATCTAGAACCCCATAATAATGTAGAAAAACTGAAGAAACACAAAGTAATAAACCCAGTGGCGAACTTGGAGGAATACATATGCCAGAAGCACGAGAAACCTCTGGAGATGTTCTGTAGAGATGATCAGACATACGTATGTCAGTTCTGTACTGAAGCAGATCACAAAAATCATGACATCTTTCCTGTAGAGAAGGTGAGTGGAGAGAAGAAGGTGATATACTTAATAACATCAACACCAACAATGTGTGAATGAAAGTAACAATGAGCAAAATCTTTATGTTGTTTTTTTTGTCCAAAGACTAATCTGGAAAAAACACAGACTGAGGTTCAGGAAAGCATCAGAGACAAAGTGAAGAAAATCCAAGAGATTGAAGGCTCAGCAGAACTCAGCAAGGTGGGTGATTTACTTTACATCAAGTACATTCTTCAGTTCTTGTTTTGACCACAAGTGTTTTTATTTGATGAAAAATTTAGAGAAACACTGAGAAGGAGAAAGCAGACAGCGTTGAAGTCTTTGCTTCTCTGATTCGCTGCATTGAAAAGAGTCAGGTTGAGCTGCTTGAGATGATGGAGGAGAAGCAGAAAGCAGCAGAGAGACAGGCTGAAGAACTCATCAAGGAGCTGGAGCGGGAGATTGCTGAGCTAAAGAGGAGAGACGTTGAGCTGGAGCAGCTTCTACACAATGATGCTCATCTAAACCTCCTAAAGGTCAGTGTTCCTCTCTCTACTCAAAACCAATGTAGAACCTCACAGAGTATCAGTCTCCATGCTGAGAGATTTCTCCTTTCTCCTGATCTACTGTAGGTTTATCCATCAGTGTGCAAAAATCCATCCACCAAGAACTGGACCGATATCAGGATCAACACTGATCTGAATGCAGAGACTGTAAAAACAGCTCTGTCTCAGCTTCAGGAGACTCTGAATGAGAAACTTGGCAAAGTACAGGATGAGACGTTGAGAGAAACAGGTTAGAAAGTTTCGTTAGCTTATTTGCCATGAAGCAATGAAGGTGTATATGTATTTTGCGTTCGTACAAATCTTTAAAATCTAATGCACGTGGTCTTTCATTGTAATCAGTCTCCGCAGAACTGAAGAGGATTCAGCGGTATGCAGGTACAGCGCAGATTCATGTTTTTCATTCCTCTTTGCCTGAGAAGGGTTCTAAATTTCAGAACCCTATTTTAGAGGAACAAACAAATGAGACTGGACAGAACCAGGGCTGAACCGATGAATCCCGTTCATCTAGGTTCCATTTCAGTCTTCTCAGTTTCCTCCTCATCAGAGAGTTTCAGATTCAACTCAAGGAAAAGGGGTCATTGACTAAACTGTCAATTTTTATACAGTCATTTTTTTCTTTTTGTAAACCAGTACACTAAGCGTAATAAGTGATTCGATGCTAATATCACTGTGTTTTTCTCTCTCAGTGGATGTGACTCTGGATCCAGAAACGGCTCACCCCAATCTCATCCTGTCTGATAATGGAAAGCAAGTAACATGTGGAGACACAATGCAGAATCTCCCCGATATCACAAAAAGATTTTCTTACTATGCCGTCGTCCTCGGAAAGCAGGGTTTCTCTTCAGGCAGATTTTACTACGAGTCTCAGATTGAGGGAAAGACTGAGTGGGATTTAGGAGTGGCCAGAGAGTTTGTTTACAGGAAGGGGGAAACTGTGCTGACACCTCAGAATGGGTTCTGGACCGTGGTTCTAAGGAATGGAAATGATTATATGGGCTGCGATGATACTTTTATTCTCCTCACTCTGAAAGAGAAGCCTAAGAAGGTCGGGGTGTTTGTGGATTATGAGGAGGGTCTGGTCTGCTTTTATGATGTAGAGAACAAATCTCATATCTACTCTTTCACCGGTCAGTCGTTCACCGGGAAACTCTATCCGTACTTCAGTCCTTGTTTAAATTACGGAGGCAGAAACTCAGCACCACTGATTATCGAAGGCTGAATGAATTTTCACCTCAGGAATTCCTTAATTGAATTCCATTGAATGTAAATGATCACAGATGTGTTCTGTAGTGTGTATAAAGCATGATTCATGCCTATTAAACTACAAGCAGTAGCGTTAATGTTATATAGCGATTAGTTAGTTAATGTTAGATAGCGTTTAATTGCAGTGAATTTTTCTTGAAGCATTTAATTGTTATTGTACAATAAAGTTTAACGCTATGTTGTGCTCTAAATTTCGGTTTTAACCACTACTACTGTTGGTTTGCATGAAGAAACTTAAATAACTTTAAATCGTACATTCCGTGGACACGAACTGTACTGCTTTACTGTACTGATTTACTGCTAATTACAGCATACAGTTCAGTTTTTTGTCCACTTTTGTCATTTCGCACGTAAACGCATTTAATGGACAGTATAAAGTCTTCCATAAAGTCTGTGGGCTTTGAAATGGATGAAGCGGGTGTGGAAGGTAAGTGAGCGAGCGTGAGCGCCGCCTAGTGGAGAGATATATTTACTTCTGATTTTGAAACTCGAACTACTGTAGTTTTAATCATCCTGATCTAGTTAAGTCTGACTCGTTTGAGTCATTTACTACTAACTGAATGCTACTGAATGTGAGAGAAGACCTTTTTGGATAGTGTTCTCTCGCAAGGCTTCAGGGTTTCTTGGTGGTTGCATTTGCATTTGCAAAGGTTGTGTAACTCGTTTGTATTTAGAAAACCAGCATAACACATCTGAACCCCTGACACGCCAACATTAGTTTTTTTATGAAGCACAATACAGTCATGATTTTATTACATTATAATTACATTACAATAAATGAAGAATTGAAGAAATGAAGAAAAAGAAAACACTTTATTCTCAAAGTTCAAGTTTTAAGCTGTTAACAAAGAGGATTTAGTGTTTGCTATTCAAACAAGCACAGATTTGTTGGGTAGATGCAGCATGAACAAGAGATTGTGTAATTTAATAGTTTGGATTATTTCATTTTTTAGATGGATTTCTGCCGGCTGGCTTTTAAACAGCAAACTAGGGTTATATCATGACACAGAGGTCATAACCATGACTGCTGGTATAACACTCACGATGTACCAGTCACAACCTGTTGACACTAACACTAAAGGTTAATTCCTAATTTATAAACAGTTACTGGTCAATGAAACTGAAACACCTTTTAGACCACAATAATTTATTAGTATGGTGTAGGGCCTCCTTTTGCGGCCAATACAGCGTCAATTCGTCTTGGACATATACAAGTCCTCCACAGTGGTCAGAGGGATTTTAAGCCATTCTTCTTGCAGAACAGTGGCCAGGTCACTACGTGATGCTGGTGGAGGAAACCGTTTCCTGACTCGCTTCTCCAAAACACCCCAAGTGGCTAAATTATATTTACTATTTACTAATACAACTGGTGACTGTGCAGGCCATGGGAGATGTTCAACTTCACTTTCATGTTCATCAAACCATCTGAACTCTGGTATGTCACGCATAATGTTGTGTGCATTGCAATATTTTGAGCAAAACTGTGCTCTTACCCTGCTAATTGAACCTTCACACTCTGCTCTTACTGGTGCAATGTGCAATTAATGAAGATTGGCCACCAGATGGTCCAATTTAGCCATGAAACCTCCCACACTAAAATGACAGGTGTTTCAGTTTCATTTTCTGACCCCTGTATATATATATATATATATATATACGTATATATACATGTATAGAGAGAGAGAGAGAGAGAGAGAGAGAGAGAGAGAGAGAGAGAGAGAGAGAGAGGGAGAGAGAGAAATATAAAGTAGACCAACTTTACAGGAGAAACATAAAGAAGAAACATAAAGGAGATCAGCTTCACAGTGTTAGGCATTTTTATTGAAAGGTAAATATCTCATCAAGACAAAATATCAGAGAACTGAATAATATGCTGTAATTAACAGTACATCAGAAAATTGATTTCCACAGAATGTATGACTTTGATTGATGTAAAGCAAGGGGCAGATCAGAGAGGCAGATTTTGACTTAAGAACAGTACAGTTTAAGGTTAAACACACTAATACAGAACAATTCTGCAATGCTTTATTCAAAAAAACTTACATCTGCATGTCAGTGCTAGAACTATACCATTATAATACGATGAAGTGTAGGTTTAAGTTTTTATTTTCAGTAGGCATGCACAGAATACATTTATGATCATGTTCTTCTGATGCCATGTGACTGGCATGAATTACTGAATCACTGAGGTGAACATTCATTGAGCCTTCAACACGGGAGTGATGATCAGTGGTGCTAAATTTTGACCTTGATAGAAGTTATGTGGACTGAAGTACGGATAGAGTTTTTCAGTAAAAGACTGACCAGTGAACGAGTAGATATGAGATCTGTTCTCCACATCATAAAATGAGACCAGACCCTCCTCATAATCCACAAACACCCCAACCTTCTGGGGCTTCTCCTTTAAATTAAGGGAGACAAGAACATTTTTGCAGGCCCAAAAATCATTTCCATTAAACAGAATCACAGTCCAGAATCCATTCTGAGGTGTCAGTGTAGTCTCCCCTTTCCTGTTAACTGACTCTGTGGCCACTCCTAAACTCCAATCAGTATTTCCACTGACTGGTAAAATTTCCCTGACGAAAATCTCTGCTTTCCCAGGATCACATAATAAAGAGTAAATCGTTTTGGGTTATCGGGGAGTTCTTGCTTCGTGTCTGTATATCTAACTTGTTTTCTATCAACAGACAGGATGAGATTGGGATGAGCTGTTTCAGGATCCAGAGTCACATCCACTGAGAGAGAAAGACGTGGAAAATTTAAATACACCTAGTAGTTCTATATTTTAAGTTACAAGTGAAATATAAAATGCACTGTACCTTCATAATGCTGCATCATCTTTAAATCTGTGGAAAATGATTATAACAGAACGGAGCCATATTACAATCCTTTCCCACAAGTTAACACAGGTCCCTGGGGTCTTAATGAAGTGTCTGTCATGTTTTGGTCAAACTACATATATCAGGCCCCACAGCACTTTCTCAGAACAATTGGTTTTGAGCGCCTCTTGTTTTAAATGCTAATGAGCCACTGTTGACCCGACCCCACTCAGTGACTCACAGCCTCATTAGACAAGTCTGAAATTGTCCTCTTAATCACTAAATGATCATAACATTAATGAATTTGTTGTACTAAGATTCTTACCTGCTTCCTTCAGTATAGAGCTGAGTTTATCATTTAGAGTCATCTGTAGATTACTCAGAGTTGTCTTCATAAAGTCCCAGGAGTCATCTGGGATGATTCTGATATCGGTCCAGTTCTTGGTGGGTGGATTTTTGCACACTGATGGATGAACCTACAGTAGATCAGGAGAAAGGAGAAATCCCTGAGCATGGAGACTGATGTTCTGTTATGTTCTACATTGGTTTTGAGCAGAGAGAAGAACGCTGACCTTTAGGAGATTTAGATGATCGTCAGTAGGTAGAAGCTGCTCCAGCTCAATGTCTCTCTTCTTTAGCTCAGCAATTTCCTGCTCCAGCTCTTTAATGAATCGTTGAGCCTGTCTCTCTGCTGCTTTCTGCTTCTCCTCCATCATCTCGAGCAGCTCAGCCTGACTGTTCTCAATGCATCGAATCAGAGCAGTGAAGAGTTCAACACTCTCTGCTTTGTCTTTCTCTGTGTTTTTCTAAATCAAGGAAAACTTTTCACTTTCATCAAATAACAGTGAAGATGTATGCTTTAAGTCAGTAAAGTAAATCAGGTTTCACACACTTTGCTGAGCTCTACTGAGTGTTTGATCTCTTGGATCTTCTTCAGTTTGTCTCTGATGCCCTGCTGAACCTCGGTCTTTGTCTTCACCAGATTCATCTTTGGATAAAAACCATTATACAGATTTTCTTTTTCTTAAACATTGTTGGTGTTATGCTGTGTATCTTACCTTTGCCTCTCCAATCTCCTCCTCTATAGGAACAATATTGTGATTCTTGTGATCACCATCAGTGCAGAACTGACACACACACATCTGATCATCTCTGCAGAACATCTCCAGAGGTTTCTCATGCTTCTGGCATATATAGTCATTCAAGTTCTTCACAGGGTTTATTAGTTTGTGTTTCTTTAGGTTTGGAACAGTGTTATGAGGCTCTAGATGAGACTCACAGAAAGTTACACCACAATCCAGACAGGATTTCAGAGCTTTCTGCTTCACTCCAGTACAGGCATCACAAAGAACCTCAGGTTTTTCAACAGGACTTTTCTTCTTGAAGTGATCCACAACCTCTCTCAGTGTTGTATTTATCTTTAGTTGAGGTCTCTTGCTGAATTTCTCTTTACATAATGGACAAACACAAAGTTGACTCATTTCCCAGTATTGTGTAAGGCAGGTCTTGCAGAAGTTGTGTCCACATGGAGTTGTGACGGGATCGGTGAAGACATCCAGACAGATGGAGCACAGCAACTGATCTTCAGACAGGACACTGCTGGAGTCAGAGGCGACTGTTTTGTGGATAAAGAGGAAACATGTTGTTTTGTGGTATTGTTGTTTTCACCTGTCTAATTCCGATGGATTTTTATGTATTAGTAGGTTTTTAGTATAGATAGATAGATAGATAGATAAGTTTATTAATCCCAGAGGGACATTCCTGGATAAACTGACTGGATGATTTATACAGTAAAATAACCACTTACACTGTAACAGTTTATCCATGATGGTGAAGAAGTTCTACTGCTTCCTTCCTTCCTTTCTTTCCTTTTTTAACCTTTAAACAATTAAAAAAGCACACCGATCACTTACTTTAAACATGGATCATTTATTACTAACTGAATGCTAGAGAAGACTGAGAAAGAAAGCAGAAAAGATTAAGAGAACTCAGCTTGAGTTTGTTTATTAGAATTCCCTCCTCGACTGGGGATGCCATTTTGAGTTCCCCATTGTTGGCAAATGCCATTTTGGAACTCTGTTGTTTCTGTTGTTCTGTTGTTTCTTTTTTCACTCTGGTTGTCACTGATGCCATCCTGTGGCACCTCAGAGAACCAGATTATTCCAGCACCGTGAGTTTCCTAGAGAAAGCCTCGACTCCAGTTTGGAATTAATTACTGCTAACCTGTTGCTGAACAACTATTAACTGATAGGAGTTTTTGAATTTAATTGAATTAAATACCATCTTTGATCAATATATTTCATATATTTGAAGTGTGTGATGCATTTGCAAGCCTTTTTTAATAATAAGACGAGCTGTATCCTGAATATGGCTGTTTCTGTTTTCTGAAAATCACTAAGCTGCACTTAAACATTTCCATATACTTGCAAACCAATTTAGGTGATTATAAAATGTGAAACTACTACTAATAAACGCTTATAAATATTAAGGAATAAATGAAAGCAAATCGATACAATACATAACAATTATTTCTATCTATTTTCCTTGGTTTCATATCTTAAAATGAATATTAAGCAGCATTTTCTTACCAGAAATGTTTTTGCTCTACACGAGAAAGGTCTCACGCTGTGCACAGATCTGATCAACCAGAAGAAGTGCAACACTGAACAACAGTTACAGATAAATACTGCTGAAAATCGAAAATGGTTTGGTAGCATTCCAATAAACCGGTTTATGCTCTGATTTCTTCAGAAGAAAAATAGAAAGAGACAGAGAGAGAGAGAAATGAGCTTTAATTGCAGTTAATATTTATTTGTTAATGGTTAACAGCAATGTAGACTGATCTGTCCTCTCATTTTCCTTAAGGAATCTGCTGGAAAAGTCAGCAGACAATGGACACTAGAGGTCTTGAAGACTTTTGTCTTAACAGTCAGGCTGTTTTGGTTCCACATGGTGGACCAACAGAATATTAGGGAAATGGTTATAATGTTTTATTTCACCACTGTCATCAAACAAACATTTGAGCATCTTTTGGATAGTGTTCTCTCACGAGGCTTTAGGGTTTCTTGGTGGTTGATTAACATTTGCATTTAGAAAGGCTGTGTAACTTCTTTGTATTTAGAAAACCTGCAAAACACACTCTTTGAACCCATTACATGTCAATGTCAGTTTTCTTATTAAGCACAATACAGTCATGTAACACAGTGATACTCGTGTTTGTGTTCTGAATCATGCTGGGTAGGATAACACCTCGAGCACACAGGGCGTGTGTTAGTTAGGTGTGCACATTTATTCATGCACACACTCAGCTCAGAACCGGTTTGATCGGTCTATGTTTTTATTATTTTTTTGTTGAGGACTTTCAGTTTTGCATACAGTGTTGTGTAACGCTTCAGCGCTCGATCTGCCGCATTTATGCCAAGGTAATTTAAATGTTTGTTAATGTTATTGTTTATAGCTTAATACTTGGATCTCTGTGTCTTTGATAAGGATAAGGCTTTAGATTTTACATTGTGATAAAGTTTTATACAGACACAAAAACATCAGCCATTTCCTCTTACTGTAAACTGTTTTGCTTTCTGCTTTCTTATTTAGGATTTATTAACGTATTACCATTTTATATAGCCCTATTACTACAGTATTTTAAAGATTAGATCTGAGTATGAATATATAAAATATGGAATTCCTAAGGGCCTGGGTTCAAATCCCTGGGTGGGATCCATGATGGTCCCTCCCCCACGGGCCAGGGCCAGGACGAGCAGGGGTAAAATGGCATTGTTTTAACTTTTTAATAATAAATAATCCTGTAAGTTAAAGCTCTTCATTGTGTGTTATGACTGCTTTGCTCTGTCTGGCTAAATTCCAGCTGGGAGAAGGTGTGTCCACAGACTTTTGGCTGTGTGCTGTATGACAGAGCGCCTCAGGAAACCAAACCTTGATGCTAATTAGACGCTCTGAAGTCCATTAAAGTTTCGGGTTAAATATAGACAGTGGATTTGTGACACTGATTACCAGGAGACTGACTGACCCAAACCGTGCCCCATTTTAACATATAGCGTATAAAGTTTTGGTACTACTCATAAAATGAGAGGTCCTGTTGGGAGCCATATTGCGTATTTGGGTAGAAACACCCCAAATAATTGCCAAACACCACAGACAAATGTGTTTGAGTTTAAGAAGTGACAGTGGATGGATACAGCAAGCATAGGGTGTTCCTTTCTGATCAGAGAGGTCGTGCACGTGCCATTGGGGAAGAGGGTAGACCAAAATGGATTTGGAGCACCTGATTGGTAGTCCAGAACGTTAAGCACTGAACTGGAACTGTGGCTCGTTGTCGTTTTGCAGAGTCTCGACTGATTGGGGATGAACTGGGTGGCGCTGCAGGTCCTCCTGAGCGGGGTGAACCAGTACTCCACGGGGTTCGGGCGCATCTGGCTCTCGCTGGTCTTCGTGTTCAGGATGCTGGTCTTTGTGGTGGCAGCGCAGCGCGTTTGGGCCGACGACCTCAAGGAATTCGTCTGCAACACGCATCAGCCGGGTTGTGCCCATGTCTGCTACGACAGCGTCTTCCCCATCTCTCACATCCGCCTGTGGACGCTGCAGCTCATCTTCGTCACCTGCCCATCTCTCCTGGTGATGGCGCACGTCAAGTACAGAGAGGAGAAGGACGAGAAGTACACCAAGTTGCACGAGGGAAAGCACATTTACGCAAAGCCAGGGAAAAAAAGAGGTGGCCTGTGGTGGACCTACATGATCAGCCTTGTCTTCAAAGCGGGGATCGACGCGGCCTTCCTGTACGTCCTGCACCACATCTACAACGGATTCGACATGCCGCGCCTCGCCAAGTGTTCGCTGGAGCCGTGCCCAAACACGGTGGACTGCTACATCACGCGCTCTACTGAGAAGAGGATCTTCACGCTCTTCATGGTGGTCACGACCTCCATCTGCATCCTCCTGTGCATCTTTGAGATGGTCTATCTGATCGTAAAGAAAATTCGTAAAATGCTCGAAATGCGACACAACGAAAGCAGGTGCCCCAACGATTATGATGTCACGGACGCAGCAAGTCCAGGAAAGAAAACCTGGAGGGATCCTACGGTGTCTAACGAAAACCTTGCACTGATGAAACGGACAGAGGTGGTGATTGAAAAAACCGACCTTTAAAGGGTCCGAATATTTTGTTGGAAAGTCTGTTAAAGACAGAAGTCTGTTTACTGATCTACGTAGGTTCTACCGTGTATTATGAAGACATTATTTTTCTCCTCTATCAGAACGAACACCTCAATTATTAAGGACTTTTGATTCTTCAGGTGGTTACTATTGTGGTTATACGCACAGGGTTAAATTAGGGTTCTGTTATTTGTCATCTCTTTTTGATCTTTCCACAGTTTCCAAAAAGGAAAAGACTTTTTCTGTGTGAGATATCCAGGTGGTTATTAGTGTGGTTACACTCCGTGGCCATAATGACCTCCAAGTGCAAAACCTTAACAAACAATTGTTATAAAAATTATGGAGTAAATACAATAATACATCGTTTAAAGAAAAACAATACCCAACTTTCCGATCTGAATTTTCTAGACCTGAATTCATACAACCTGCATTTTTAAAACCTGAATTTTTATAACCTGCCTTTTTATCAGAAGTTTCTCAACCTGAATTTTCAGAACCTGAATTTTCACAAGCCAGATTTTTACTACCTAAAATTTTACAACCTGAATTTTCTCAACCCAAATTTTTAGATCATGAATTTTTAAAACCTGACTTTTCTACCTGAATTTTTAAGACCAGTAATGGTCTCATTCTGAGTTTTTTTGACCTGAATTTTTTTAATCTAAATTTTGTCCGGAATTATATTTACCTGAAATTTTGTTTAGCTGAATTGCTTTAACTGAAATTTCAAGACCTGAATTTCAAGTACCTAAGATTTTGCAGTGAAAATGTAGTCCAAATTTCACAGACTTTTATTTTCCAGGCATCATAAGGTCAGGTTCTGGTTCGGGTGACACTGATGCAACTCCGTAAAAATGACTTTTAATGTTTTTACTTTGCTTATGATCCCTGTAATTCATGAGAAGTATACCATCATGCACCCTGAATGACCCGGCTGGGAGACACCGCTGGCACTTGAACCCGGGTCATCGTAACAGTGAGACCATTTAGTTTAAATGACTAAATGTTAAGTAATTTAAGTAAATTACTTAAAATTACTTAAAATTAAGTAATTTTAGGGTCTTCGGGTCTCTCTGTGCTCCAATTTCTTTTTGCCTTTCAAGACTGCGATTCTCTGTTCTGTCAGCAGGTGTTGCCAGGTTTTGCTTGTACTAGTTTTGTGTCATTCGGACGTGAATGTAATGTATATAATATATAAACCTTTCCTAGATGGTCAGCTGTGAGCGTCCTTTCCTTTTTGACCCTCCAATAGTCCTCTATCTTCTCTCCATCCAGCCCACGCTGCTTTCAGAAAGAACGCCCTTCAGCATCTCTGGGGACCCGGTACACTTTCATTTAAGTTACGTAAGCATCACCTCTCGATCTTTCTGTAACTGTACACTCCCTCCCTCCCTCCCTCTGCATGGAGCACACACTCTGTCCGTCTATCTAAACGTTTAAACAAAGCAAATGGATTGTGCTTTCGGTAAAGAGGGTTCAGTTAAATCGGTGCAGCAGTAATCACCCCATCAGAGCCACTTTAGGGGATGAAGTGCAGGTCCGTATCAATTCACTGACCACGGAGCTCGAAAAGCAAAACATCCCACACAGTGAGTCACCCACTCAGGCTCAGCGCCGCCTCCACACACGCACCGGCTCTCACACACACACACACACACACACACACACACACACACACACACACACACACATATACATACACACGAACATCCCACACATACCAACATGTTCAGCACAAAATGCTTTCTGTCTCCAGCTGGTATGAAAAACGGAAAATAAAGAGAAATCTCACAGCTACGGATTTCTAGGAGAGGGGTGGTTAGGTATTCAAAGTTAAACCCTGAGATCACTGCCAATAAGGACTGGACTTGGTTTGTTTGTTTATTTAATGTTGCACAGAAGCAAGATAATCAATGCCTGTTGCACTCAATTAACAAATTCACGATTGAATTTTTACAGCCTGAATATTTACTTTTTATTTTATTATATTATACAATATTTACTTAACTTTAATTTTACAACCTCAATTTTTGAACATGATTTTTCGACCTGAAATTTTCCAACCTGATTTTTTACAATCTGAATTTATCAACAAATTTTCCAACCTTGATTTTTCAACCTGATATTTCACAATGTGTAATTTTTCAACCTTAATTTTACACCTGGAATTTTTTCTACCTGGATTTTTACAACCTGAATTTTAAACTTTTTAAATTTCCGAAGTGTAAACAACGCAAAACTATGCACATTTTCTTGAATATGTTTTTAAATAAAAAAAAAATAGTTCCCTGCACTTACTCGAAGAAATTATTTTAAACAAAAGTTTAAAATTGTAAACAAAATGTTCTATTGTCATTCACCATATCTTAAATAATTGAGTGAAAACATTCCTTTTTTATTTTGAAGAAAAGCAATTTAAAATAACGTGTAGTTGTTACACTTAACGTGTATAGGAGCGTGAGGTACGATTGTGCCCTCTTTTGTTCAAAAAATGCCATTGCACCAGATGGCGTAATAAACAGAACGTTGTACCCACATGACATGGAAACTCACTGACGAATGTTTTCAGTGTGAAGTCAAAACACGCAAAAAAAACGCATCAAATTTCCATGGAAACAGCTAAATAATTTTTATTCTGAAATGCAATAAATTATAACGAGTCAAAACGTCCGACACCAAACATAACAGCGTAAATGGAAAGGAAGTCAAACTTTTGCTCACGTTGCTGATTTTCTCTCGAGTTCGTTTCTAAAAACCCGCTCTGAAGATGAAGACGAGTTTGGATGAGTGTATTGCTTTAAATCTGCAGCAGAGCCATGATTATCGGACCTGACCTCGATCTGAAAGTTTATCTGAAGGGTAAGCCGCAGGACACAAACCGAGAGCCAAAACAAATTAACGCCGGACCCTGAGAATCGGGGCTGCGCTGCCGGAGAGCGCGGAGAAGGGAACAGATGGAAGGTACCATAGCGAGCGCGATGTGGGTCAGTGCCACGCAAACAAAACATGCCAGCGAGTCCCGGACCCTGATAGCACAGACACAAGAGCATGAGGCGATCCGTTTGTGTAGTCTACCGGCGTACGACGCATTATGGTTCGACCTTGTTAAGCGACGAGCTAATTAATTTTGCCCGAAATAGTCGATTTGGCCACCCACACGTCCTCTCTGGTACAATACACACGAGACGTCTTGTATTTCTAGGCCATGAGACAGATGGAGAGGAGAGGCTGAAGAGAACTGGTGCTGTAGCAAAATCCTGTCAGATATTCAGCATTGGAAAACCGCCGCGGGAGGAAAAAGACAGATATAGTTCTGGAGCTTCAGCTCGAAGATCTGCTTGTGTAAATATTTGGATTTTAAAGGA
This sequence comes from Ancistrus triradiatus, assembly GCA_025084515.1. Taxonomy (NCBI): domain Eukaryota; kingdom Metazoa; phylum Chordata; class Actinopteri; order Siluriformes; family Loricariidae; genus Ancistrus; species Ancistrus triradiatus. The sequence continues at coordinate 176,983 of JAJAGP010000769.1, read as the reverse complement.
TGAATGTGGGATAAAACCGACTGGCGATCCCGTAACCAGGTTAGGACTTTCAGAGTGGCATTAAAGCCAACGCAAGGCCACACAAAGTGGCTAAAACTGGCAAATCACTCAAAACCCTGGTGCAATCTTTGCCAGGACCGGTTCTGCTAAGGCAAGGCGAGAAATCAGACTTATTAAAAGCACTGAGAGCTTGTTTACTAATAAAACCGATCGTATTTAGCGAAAAACGTCTACAAGCGCTCGACTTGTCCGTAAATCACATCGATATCAAGCTATAGAACTGTGTACATCAAATTTGCGAGCTCTAGCTCTACAGTCCTTTAATGAGAATCTAGGCATAGCCAAACTGCTTGGTTAAATATCAACGGAAGCAACGCGATCCAAGCGATTCACAAGCCTACGAATTACAAACGCAGCTTAAATAATGTGCCGAACAGCATTAAGAGTACTAAAAGCATCCCATCACATCCTCCAAGACCCTTTTCTAAACAAAGTAAGCGATTTCTAAAATGCGGGACACCCGCTTCACAAAGGGACACCTCTCGGCTGCCCCCCACCTGTGCTGCGAAGGCACCCCTGAGCTTCAAAAGCAGCCCCGCTGTGAGTGGTTGCCATGACGCCATCAGTCCCGTTCCTCGCAGAAGAGTCCCTGAAGGACATCCTGTTCCAGCTCCTCCCAGTGATCCCACTCGCGGTCCGAATCGGACAGGTCAGAATCCCAGTCGCTGTCTCCGACAGTAGAGGGCTGGACGAAGTCGGCCCTGGAGCCGCTATCCTCCGAATCAGAGTCGCCGTACACTGAGTGTCCTTCCGCGACCAGGAGGTGGCAGTCGGGGGCGGCCAGGTACACGAAGCTGTCGGTGGAGAGGAAGTCGCACTCGTCGGGATTGGGGCCCGGTTTCGTGAAGGAGATCCGAGGTGTGGGTTCCTTCTGTCCCTTCTGATTTTTAACGTCCTCCAGAGCCTTGGAAGCGGGCGGAACTGAAACGGCGAGGTAAACGAAACTGTCCGTGGCGACGAAAGGGTCCAGGTCTCCACTGCTTAGTAAGGTTTCTCTGACCTCATGCTTTGAGGGAGACAGCGGCAAAGGAATGTCGGTCTTAGAGGGGACCGCAGGGTTACAAGGTTCTCGTCCTGAGGATCCCTTGGTGCCCCTGTTTGAGTCCGAGCTTTTGGTTTCACCTGTTTTTAAAAGGCTTGAATTGTTTCCTCGACTCAGATCCAAACCTGGTTGTTTGGGATTCAGTTCTGGTTTTAACATCTCTACGTTGACCCTTGCCAAGTCCAGTTTACACACAGATCTGTCTCCATCAGAAGTAACGTCCTCTTTACTGGTCTGGCTGGCGTTTGACATGTAAACCCCGCTAGAATCCGAGTCCAAGGTCAGATTTGAATCTGGCGATCCAGACTGGCCGTATTTGCTTCCCCCTGCAGCTGCGGCGCTCAGATCCAGACTGGTTGGGATGCTGACTTGTTTTAAATGTCCACCTGGTTGTGTCACAATAACATACGATTTCTCTTTCGGCTGTGAATCAGACAGATATTGGGGTAGATCGTCGAGTTCTGAGTCTATCGAGTCCCCTCGACAAATTCTCTCCAGTTCTAACAGGTCGTCGGCGCCCATCTCTGAGCTTGTGCTAGAAGGTGCTTGCGAGCCACCAAAACCCGTCGGAGGATGCAAGAGCGGCCAGCGTCTCAGAGATCCCAAATTCTGAGAGTCGGAATCTTTCCATGTTTCGTCCCAGAGCGAGTTCACCATTTCCAGAACGGCCTCCCAGTTCTCCTCGCATTCAGGAGAAGCGTTTTCGGGAGCATCCTCTTCAGCATTCTCTTGGACCGGTGGCATGCCACAGGGAACCGCCTCGACCTGTTCTGGCTCGACGTTTTTAGTCGATTCAGCTTTACGCTCCTCTATCTCGCGCAAGATCTTCCAGTCCTGCAAGGGACACTCCTTGAGTTCGTTTTTCCGCAAGGACTTACTGAGCTGCCCCTCCACTTTGCCTTGGTGCTCAGGAAATGGAGAAAGGCGTGGCATCGGTTTCTTGTCCGAGACGCTCCGTATGAGCAGCGAGGGCAACGGGGGAAGGATGGGAAGGTTATGAACCGCGCCACCTTGTCTGACCGTTCTCCGTCGTCCGACCAGCCTCCGAGGCCAGGTGGACTCCATGGACGTGGTGCAGATTTTAGGACTCTTACAGAGCTGGGGTTGCAAAAGGGGTGTGGTGTCGTTTTCAGGTTCTGGGGTCGTAGGTTGCTGCTCGACTATGGGCTCCACTATGGGCTCGACGATGGGCTCGACGATGGGCTCGACGATGGGGTCGATAGGCCTGGGTTTAAAAGTCTCAAATGTACTACGTTGTTCTATCATGCTGACCCCTCCTTGCTTAATTTCCTTATCTCTGATCTCCTGTACGTCTTGTCCACACATCAGGGCACTGACTGATAGCTCTGAGAAGGGAGGTCTCGGAGAAGAAGGTGTAGGCAAGGACTGCCTGTGAAACTGCTGATGGTAGGGCAGGGGCGAAGGGGAGAAGAAAACTGAAGGCGTGTGGGTGCCGGTGGAGAATGGCGAACCAGAGAAAGGGGAGATCTGTGGCGAGGTCATGCTGTTCGGAAAGAAAGCCACGCCTGGATTTAGGAAGTTCTTTTCCGACGGAGAAAGCTCCAACGGCTCGGGCAACTTGGGAGGTGCGAGGACCTTCCAAGAGTGCCTACAAAGGCTGTCCCTCTTGCCACCATCCTGGTGGTGATGCCTCTTGTTCACCGATCCGCTAGGAGCCGAAGAACACGAGACGCTCGGCGATGCCGACCTGGCAAAGCCTCCTGGCGACCTCAGTTCGTCGTTGGCCAGCTTCAGCGAGTCAAAAATGAACCTCTCGTCCAGTCTTCTCCCGGTCAGAAGCACGGAAGACCTGGTGTCGAAGGCGTCGCCGCCCAGGGAGCCGTTGCTGGAGAAATCGGTTTCGCGACCTCTTCGGGACCCGAGCGTGCTGTGGGCAGAGCCGTGGTCGATCTGCTCGTTGATGCACATCGTGTCGTAGATGGAGCGCTGAGGGATGTAGCCATCTTCGTTGTAGCCTTCCCGGTCGCTTTTCTTTGAGCAGCATGGGCTGCGACGGCTTAATGCTTTACCCATGACTGTTTACAGACATCCAACAGATTTTCTTTCAAACTCTCCAAGTCGAGTCATATTCAGACCACCTGAAAGTCCTCGAGCGCTAATGGAGGGCATGAAGTTTTTAATTTGAGGCATGAAGGCTTCAAACAAATCTCGAGTCAAATGCAAGAAACGGTTGAGTCTGAGCCCGATATAAATAAACTCACAACGCAATCTCTCGCAATTCACCATCTGCTCTGCTCTGCTCAGACGCTCCTCCAGCTCGTACGTCCAAAAATAAAAGAGCAAACGAATCAACTCTTACTGCCCCGAGATCCGCAGCGTCCACTTTCCTCAACTTTAAGCGCGGGCCGCAGAACGCAGCATCCCCAATCCTCCAGGAGTAAATCCACAGAAGCCGGTCCTTCAGAATATCATCCTGCCTGACGGAGGAACACTGATGATTTGATGACCGGCCTCCAACACCGGCATCAGCTCTCGCTCTGCCTCCAGCTCCCTCCTTTCGTGCTCTCTCTCCCTCTCTCTCTGATTCCCCTCCCCTCCCCTCCCGAAGCTGCTTCAGGGCTTTTCACAGTTATCAGGACACTTTCTGTCTCCTGTCTCCGATTTCCATCTCACGTCAGAACCTAATAACTTCTGCCTGCACCAGGGAAATCAGCCTAAGCGTTTAAATTAGGGTTGATTTTTACAAAAGAGTCTCGGCGCGCCAGCGTCGTCAGGAGGACGTACTATTATTATTGTCAAAAAAACTCCCCGTTGGCCTTCGTTCAAGTCCTCCTCCGCACCCCCTACACGCTCTCCCACGCAGAACCAGAGGGTTTTAGAAACCCTCCACCGACGACCCGCGGGTCCAACCGGGAGGAGGGCAAGTCGTTAAGTTTTCACACTGTACGGAAACATCACCCGTCCCCTGAAAACCAGCAGAATCTGTCACAGCACTCGAGCGAAAGCCCTCGACTCGGTTACCATGGCAGCACATGACAATTGGCCTTACATCGTAGGCAGGCTCTGGATGTATCTGTGCAAATATCTGCATAATCTCGTGGCTTAACGTGTGGAGGCCTCGCCGCACCAACCGCTAACAATTCGGCAAATTTCCTCACTGTTTTTGAGGATCTGCGACCAATCGTGCTCACAGGCCGCTCCTGATTTACTATTCTGACCTCCTTAACTTTAGGTAACAAAAGGATTAAGATACAGGTTTCTCACATAGAGGGATTTAAAATAAACAAAGCATTACTGATCAAGGAAAATGTGCTCAGCCAGGGGCAAGAGGATAAACAATTTCTCAATCACTTTAAAACCACAAATTGGAATAATTGCTTTTTAAACTGTACTGGAATCGTTTACCCTTAAAAAACATTTTAATTAGAGTCTGAGTGCTGTTTAAAATGGGTTCAGCTTAACCCAAGGTCTTAAGAACTATAATAATTTATAAGAGGAAATTAAAATATGCCTTTTAACTCCAGCCGTAATCAGCTGATCGAATTAGAAAAGGTTTTAGTTTGTGTATTTTTCTGTCAGAAATATTATTTCATACTTTGAAGTGTTTAGTAAAGGTATTTTTTAAATTAAATTTTCTGTCATGAATATTGATTCACTTTACTTGCGTAAAGCAGGAACTACGTTATCGTCTGTGCTGCGCACTTTTAGGTGTCACGAGTTTTCTTTTCTTTTCAGTGGAAAAGTTTGTCTTTAAAAGGTGATCCGTTTGGTTCAGCATCAAACACGGATATAACGACCTACCATCCGATATCCGATATTGATACCATAAGTCACACTGAAATTAGCTCTAAAAAACACCACTTACATAACGTCAACCTTAACACAACATATTAATTAAGCTTATAATGATGTAATGATTAAAGGAACCATTTCAGGCTCAGCAGAGAATTACTGAGCTTGTTAAGATTTAAAGCAACAGGCTCTCAAAACTGACCGTGCTGAAAAGGGCTGGAATGTGTCTCCTTTTACAACTTTCAATCGTGTTAATAGCATTTTCACTCACTCTGGGTCAACGGTAAATACACTATCTTCGCTTCTTATCTCACCAAACGTGATGGCAGGACGGATTTCCCTTCATGCACTTTACCTCTTAAAGCTCGGCTCTTGCCCTCGCCATTCTTGCAACGTGACAAATGTCTTGCCAGCAAGAAAATTCTACCCTGTTGAGCGAAGTATTGGTGGCTTTAACATTACACAGGTTGTGCCACGCCCCCTTCTCGCCTCCTCCGTCTGTTAAAGATGCATCTGGGCAAAAGATCTTTAAACAGCACTACACAGCCACAAAGCTCAACAGTAGTGGTTTATTACTTTTTAATAAGTCATTAAACCAAAAAAACAACAAAAAAAAACATAACAGCGACGAACCAGAATGACACCTTTATGACGCTGGGAGCTCCCTCGGCTACGTCGATTAAAAACAGCATGTGTATGCCGTTACCTGGAGTAAGGAGGTGTCTAATATATACTGAGTGGTGATTAAGGGACGATTTGGGATGCTGCATTAAAAAGGTTTTATGAATGTTTATTTTTTATTATTATTACTCATTATTTTTCAATTTTTAACCCCATCAGGGTCCGGACTCGATCCCTGCGAGAACGTCACACGGCCAGTAGGGGTCACTGCTGGAGTGCCAGGGGATGATCTAGTCCCAGCATCCTCCCTCAGACACAATCATGCCTGTATGTTCGTGGAACCCTATACACACTTATTTTCAAAATTTTGTCAGTTAATTAAGAGCTTACATCTGGAAGGTTCTGTGGTTCCTCAGGAGGAACGACTTCATTAACACCATCCTCCACACCGAGTCCGGAACTGACAGACCGCGATGCTGCGTAATGTTTAATCGGAGCCTGTTCTAATTTCTGCATTAAAATCAGGCCGACCAATCAGAGCTCGGTCGCCGGGCAGAACAGCTCAAGAGCTTATAGGACGAGCAACAGGCTGCCTCTAAAAACATGGTTATTAAAGAAAGCATCTGGTGGGATAGAACTGAAAGACTAGAAAATGATGCAGATAAAGCTCACAGGGACTGGATGGAAGCGTCTGATTATTTATCTATGAAAAACACAAACTATGAAAATTCCTGCACTCATCTTCACTCGTGTCTTTATTTTTTCAGTTGTGAAAAAGACACGGAAAAATGTCCAACACAATAAGAGAAGAAAAAATAAAGAAAAAAGCAGGGAGTTTTCAGGGGATTTAGACAAAAAAAGATTTCGGACTCGGTGTGAACAGGCCTTCAAACGTTTACATGATCCATCGTTTCTCCTTCGCCTGTAATTGTAGTGTATCTCGATCCTTAGCACCATCTTCACACACACCACATTTCTCTCTCTCACACACACACATACACACGTTCAGGGGACGTTCCGAGTTTGTGCGGCGTAACACTCCGGACTGAACGCAAGGGGGAAAAAAATAACGCAAACTAAGCATTTATCGCTAAACCATGCATGGGTCACATCATAATTACGCAAAAAACAAAGGAGAAATGTTTGTGGGCCCCGATCAGTCACGCGCCACCGGCTCTCTGAAAGCATCGAGCGCGTCAGCCTCGTCCGACGAGCTCTGGTGCTCCTGCTGTTCTTGTTTTTGTTGTTGTTCTTCTTCTTCTTCGTCTTGCCGTTTGGGCTCCAGATGGACGTCCCGCACGAGCAGGATCCGCGTCAGCATGCTGTCCATGACGTCGCCCTCTAGAGGCTGGGCGGAATACCATATGGCGCTGCCCGGTTGGCACGAGCTGTCAGGTTGTAGGTAGAACAGGTCCGGACTGGACATGACCGACTTTGGACTGAGGAGGCAAAAACATCCGAGAAAATAAAAGATCCGTTTTCCTGCTCGACGAGACACTGTAACCATGGCAACCTCGCAGTGCAGGCACCGAGCTTTATCTGTATTTTATCAAAAGTATTTGGACATCCGAGTGTGCTCCGTGTGGGTGTGCTCTCACCATTTCGAGATGTAGAACTCATATAGGCGAAAGGGGCACCGCAACGGGTCCTCACTGTTCCCCGGCATCTCCCTGCACTCCAGGTCCTCCTCGGTGTCGTCCCGCTTCCTCTTACTGCCAGGTAATACTGCACCACATACACACACACACACACACACACACACACACACACACACGGTATTAGATCGGTCTAATTGCTAACCAAGACATTCAAATACAGAAACTGAACTGTGAATAGAGGGGGAGACAGGCCGAGAGAGAGACATGGGCAAGCAGACAGAGAGAAGGACAGACTGGTAGACAGACAGAACAAATATGATAAGCAAACAAACACAATATGAAGAGACAGACAGGGAAGACTGATAAAACACATTAAAAGCACAACAGGACACGATGAGAGCGAGAACGACCCAGAGAGAGAAAAGAGGCCGACCTGAAGAGAGAAAGACTAAAAGAGAGAGAGAGAGAGCCTGAACCAAAGAGAGAAAGAGACCAACACGAAGAAAGAGAGACCGACCTGACAATAGAGACTGACCCAAAAAACAGAAAGAGAGTGACCCAGAGAGAGACTCGAAGAGAAAAAAGACAGATCCCGAGAGAAAACACAATACCAACCAGAGAGAGACACTTAACCAAAGAGCAAGAGAGACCACACCGAAGAGAAAGAGAATGACCCGGAGAGAAACAGAGACCGAATTGAAGAGAGAGCGACAACGAGGGAGAGACCAACCCAAAGACAGAGAAAGATCAACCAGAAGAGAAAGAGACTAACCTGAAGAGCTGAGAGAAACTGACCTGAATAGAGCGAGGGAGAGACCGGCCTAAAGAGAGAGACTGAACTGACGAGAAAGAGAGACAGACTGACCTGAGAGACAGAGACTCAATGAGGGAGAGACCAACCCAAAGAAAGTGAGACCAACCAGAGCGAGACTGATGGCCCAAAGAGTGAGAGACTCCCATTAACCTCTAATAAAACAACCCAGCAGTGCTGCAATTATTGCAATACTGTCCATGGTTTAATTCTGTTTAGGTCGTACATGTATATATCCTTTACACATTGTTTATCTAAGCCTTTTTCTTTCCTCTGTCTGCTTTATGCTGTAAATAACATATTTCACTGTATGCATTGTTTATTATTGCTTTGGGAACGCTTCGGCAAGAACGTACCTTTAACATTCATGCCAACAAAGTCCTTTTGAACTGAGACTGACGGGAAAGTGAGACCAACCTGAGAGAGAAACTGACCAAAAAAAAAAGAGTAACCCCGAGAGAAAAGAGAGCGATCCAAAGAGAGAGAGAGAGACCTGAGGAGAAAAAGCAAGGCAGATCTGAACCGACGGCAGAGAGAAACACAGACAGAGAAAAGGGAAAAGAAAGAGAGGATGAGAGAGAGACCAACAGAGAGCAAGACATAAGCGGTTGGCGACTCTTTCTGATGAAGCTCGACACCCACATCGGACCCCGAGGACAGCAGAGGCTCACCTCTCTTCTCCAGATCGTCCTGCTCTCTCCTGGGGAACCAGAACCTGAGGAATAAGCGCTCACACCGGCTGGCGAAGCTGGTCCGAGAGAAGGACAGTCTGCTATGCTGCTCCACGCTCTGCAGCTTCAGGAACTTAACACCGAAGAAGAGCAGCGTGTTCAGCAGCACCAGAGGAGATAGAGCGCCCAACTGCTTACACTCCCACAGGAAGCTCTCCCCGACCCGCGACTGCAGAACGCCTGAACACACACACACACACACACACACACACACACACAGGAGGTCAGCTTCTAACGCCGAGCTCCTAACACCCAAACCAAGACCCTTCCACACAGTGCAATACCGTCGGGGTTGAAGGTCGGTGTCCAGCCCTTCAGCAGCTTAGTGATGTCACTGATGAACTGGTTAAACAGAGGGTCCATGAAGATGTTCTCCACCCGGCCGTTCTGAAGCAGGTGCTGAAAAGTACATTAAACAACAAAACCTAGTTCAAAAAACATGGAAACGTAAGATATATTAACACAAACTTACTTTGGTGAGCAAAAGAAATACATAATCTATAATAAATATCTATTTATTATCCAAATAACAACAATGTCATACTAACAATGTCATTATATAGTCAAAAAATAAAGAAATAAAAACACAACAGCTAAGATTACTTTTTTTTTGACTATATAATGACATTGTTATTATGACATTGTTGTTATAATAATCTTAGCTGTTGGGTAATAACAATAATAAGATTACAACTGCAAATAATTCTAATAATTATTTTTATTATTATGAAATCATTAGTATCAGTAATAATAATCCGACTACTTATAAATTATTATTAATATGATTATTATTACTAATATTTTACCATTATTATTACTATTATTTTATTGTTGTTAATTCATTATTATTGCACTTTGTTTATTGTTTTAATATTTTTTATTAGTGCAGTTCAAAGTATTATTTTTATTTATTGCTATCATGTCATTTTATTTGAATTATTATTGTTATTATAGATTTCATTAGACGTTTTTGTTTCCGTTACTTTTTATGATTACTGTTATTATAATTATTTTAATGGAATAAAATTACTTACTTACCTTAATTATAGTTATTATTATATATTTTATTACGTTTTACACAATACACGTTTTTTGATACCTCTTTTTATTATTATCACTGTTATTATTATTATTATTATTATTATTATTATTATTATTATAATTATAGTTTCTAGAATGATTATTAGTATTACTATTATGTCAACACATTTTTTTCATTATCATTTATAATGTTAATTTATTATGTTAGTTTATTTGAATGAATATTGTTGTTAATATGACAATTATTATTATAATTATTTGAATATATTATAGGTTTTATTATATTATTATATTAGTAGTTCTTATTTATCATTATTGCTTTGTTATTATATTCATTATTACTCTATCGATCTAGAAATATATACATATATCTAGATGGACACTGCCTGCAATGTTTAATATATATATTTTTTTTAATCAGTAAAAAAATATTTTACTGGGATAAAATAAATAAACCAATTTAACCAAAGTTGCTTTGCTGTTATGTTTTGACTTCAGGCTGTGTTTTGTTCTTGCTGCTTCATGAGTGAAGTATATGGTGTGTGTGTGTGTGTGTGTGTGTGTGTGTGTGTGTGTGTGTGTGTGTGTGTGTGTGCGTGAGAATGATAGCGCTGAAGCTGTTTAGGTGCTATGTGACAGTGCGGCTCTGTAAGTGTGACTGAGTGTTTTTTTTTCCGGAGCTGAAGGTGTGATGGACTGGTGGGTTACAGACCTGCTGGAGGCCCAGGCACAGATAATAAATGCTGTCCGGGGCGTAGGGCCTGCCGTTCGGCCTGCGCACCTCGCTGATGAAGTGACAGAGGGCCTGGCTGAGTTCCTCGGGGCTGCACCCCAGCACGTCCTCCTTCACGGCCAGAGCGCCCGCTGAAACCGACGGTGCGAGAGTGGTGTTTATTACAGATACACAGCTCTCTGGAGTCTTAGTAACAGCCTACATAAATAAGAAAGCAGACGGCACAGAGGTCTAACACCCACCCCCCACCCCACCACCACCACCATCTCGGGTCAGGGAGGGCACGGAGGGCACCTGCGTCCCCCATTATCTGGGATAAGCAGCTAAGAAATCAAACCAAACAGTTCCGACTACAGACTGCGAGTGCGTTTGAAATTCATTCTCTTCACACTTTGTCGGAAGATTGTTGCTTAGCAACAGGTCTGAGAGTTAGCGTTTCTTAGACACGGCATATGACCAGAGCTCATAAAGCTTCCCCGTGTGTGTGTGAAGCTCACCGTCTGACTTCTGGGCTCTAGACTGCACCCAGCTGGACCAGGCCTGCAGCCCGTACTGCTGGTGCAGCTCAGACATAGAAAGAGACGGGCCGCCCGCCACCTCCGCTACCAAACGCCTGCGCCCCTGCAACGTACACGCACCCCCACTTACACACTGTTACACACATATACATTAATATCATGCAACACGGAGCTTAGGTTAGGAACTGGCATCGGTTTGATTCTACTCATGGCAACAGAGACAAGGACACAAGAAGTGTTTCATAATCGCTAGCGCGTTTCAATAAAAAAACATCAACAACGCCGGCATTATCCTCCTCTTCTTCCCTCTTTCAGGTCCAACAGCGCACATGCACACCCACAGTGCAACAGTCATGACAGATGTGGGAGTGCATGAGTCACACTTCCTACCAAAATCCTGCCTCCAACAACAAAAGATCCTTTATCACAAATAACGACTAAAAAGAACTAAAGAACTATCAGGGATGCAAGAAAATCCCTGATATTTTTGTTGCGTGTCTTTCAAACGACAAAGAAGCGTTTAGTTTTTTGATTTTCTTGCATCCCTGATAGTCCTTTAGTTCTTTTTAGTCGTTATTTGTGATAAAGGATCTTTTGTTGTTAGCAAATGTACATTTACTTATTTGTGGCCCAAATGGCCCTCCACAATATCCACATATCTGAAGTTCATTCATTCCTATACAAGGATCCTTAATACTCGCAGGGAGCCGAGGCCCAGGCATAGGGAGAACATGCCAACTGCACACAAAGCTGCGTCGCCCCCAAACTGGATAAACTCACCTTCTTTCCTCGTTTGCGCCGTTTGGGTGGCAATCTCTGTTCCTTTCTTGCTTCCTGATCGTGCGACACTGAAATAAAGCACGAAAAAACGTGTTACATATCAGGCTCGGTTTCTAAAACAATAAATACAAACAGTTCAAGATTTCCCCATTTAAAACAGATTAAATACTGATGCAATAATTAACATTAATGACGTAGAAATCTGTGGTTGTTTCGATGCAGAATCAATACAAATTTGATTTAAAAAAAACCTTTTTTAGTCTTTTAATTACAATAATTAGAATTTTTTTATTAAAATAATCAAATAATTATTAAGTAATAATATATAATTATTACTCTATTTTTATCATTTAATTATTCGTTTTTATACTGTTAATATATTTTATTTTTTATATATTTTATTTTTTTTAATTTTTACATTTTTATATTTTATTGTTGCTATAATTTTTTTATTATATAATTATACTGATTTATACATGTTTATTCTATTATTATTTTCCATCTTAATTCAAGTCTTCATTATTATATATTTATTATTATTATTATTATGTATTATTCACAATTATCAATATACTGTTATTTTTATTGTTTTCTTAATGTTTATTTACATTATTTGGAATTTTTAATATTAACATTACTATATTTAATTAACATTATTCTGTTTTTTTTTTTTACATCATTATAATATAATTAATTAAATTAATTAATTAATTAATTATTAATAATTAATTAGACCATCGTTGTTATTGTTTTTTATTAATAGTTTTGCACTTATTTACTAGATCACTGTTACCATTATTAGCTTTAATTATTATTCTTATTTCTTTTATTATTTTATTAAATTAATTCATTATTAATAACGTGTTTTGCAAAGTCTCAGAACAAAGTTTCATTCATTTCAATATTAATAGTGATTCAAGAAAATTTTAGCCAACAAGACAAAAATGGGCTTTCTGTGTTACCGAGGGGAAAGTCCTTCTCCAGATCCAGCAGTTTGGAGGCGGCTGCTCTGGGCGTTGCTCTCGGCTTCGGTGGCTTCGGGACCCGGACCGAGTGCTTAGTGTTATTGGTAGATTCCTCGCCGTCGCCCCAGCTGAAGGGCGTGGACCTGGCCTCGGACTCCAGATCCCCGCTGTAGCTGCTGCCCTGGTCTGAACGATTAACAGGTCAGTTCAATCCGGACACAAACCGACCCACCGACCCACCTCTAGGCTTCACCCCTCACACGACGCCCTGTGTACCTGCGCGAGACGCCGCTCTGCTTTTGCTCTTCTCCCCCTCCTCCTCCTCCATCGAACTCTGACAGGGGACGCCGCCCTTAGCTCTAACGCTCCGGGTAACCACCCGAGCCCCCGGGACGACCATCGGGACCGGGATCTGAAACCAGAACCAACAGCGTCAGTTAGAAGAAGCGGAACGACGGCTCTGAAGCTGAAAGGAGGCACATACAGGCAGGGGCAGCCCGACGGGGACCGGCGTGCGTGTTACGGCTGTACAGGTGCAGGGGAACAGGAACGTAGATGGGCATCGGAAACGGGTATTGGGAATCGGAACCAGGCGCACCTCTACTTCTCCGTTTTTCATCCACTGTGAAGGAGAGGATATAAAAATTATTTATTTATTTATTATTCTCCCCGATTTGGATACGCCCACTTACCCTGGTCAAAGCTCCGACCTGTCTGCCGAGGGAGGGCCTTTTAGAACTGTTACTGTTACAGATTTCATTTTACTCTGTGTTATTAGATTTTTATAATATTATTCTGTTTTATATTTCATTGTCACAATTTGCAGAATTATTTAAAGATAGACAATGACTCCTTTAAAACTGTCTTACATATTATATAATAATCCTTTGTATACTATCACTTTAATGCCTTCATTTTTATTTTTATTATATTTTCTCCTTACTCTATTTTTTATTTTTTATTATATAAAATTATACATTTCATTTATACTTCAGTTTTAATACTTGTGATCTTGTGACATCAGTATAATTTTATATTCCTAACATCAAGTTTCACATTGTAATTACTTTGAATTAATATTACTTAATTAATTATTGACGTGATCATTTTTAATATCACTTGCATTATTTTTTAATTATTATTTCTGTTGCTTACATTATTTTAATTTGTAATTATATTATTGCTGTTATTATTGTTTTAATATTATTGCTGTCCGTTACATTATTATAATTTTTATAACATTGTTATTATTGTAATATTACTGCAGTTGTTTACATTATAATTTTTAATTCACTTCATTATTATTATTGTAATTATTTGTACTTAATATTATTGCAGTTGTGTACATTATTATAATTTTTTATTCACATTATTTTATTTTTTCATTTTTATTATTAGCATTATTATATTATTTTTATACACATTACTATTATTGCAATTATTTTTAATAGTACTGTTATTATATAGTTACTTTTTATTAATTGCTTTCATTATGCTAATTTATAATTAATATAAATTATTATTTTGTATTAATAGTATTGCTCTCATTTACATGATTCTAATTTTTATTATATTATAATATTGTTAATAGCATTGCAATTTTGTTTTATTATTTATTTATTATATATCCACACATATATACTTCTACATGAAACCCTTCTGAGCAGGTCAGGGGCTCAGCGCGTGGCTCGTACCCGTGTCGAACAGGGGGTTGTGGGAATCGAGCCGGCACTGGACAGTCCGCTCCTCACTGATGGGTTTGCACATGATGGATTTGTTCTTCATCGTCCTGCGCGGCTGAGCCTCGCCGTTCACCGCCGCGTCCGTCTGGGTGCTGGCCTGTGGGCGGAGCCATACAGGGCGGTTAAACACGAGCGGCCGCCCGCCCCCCGCCCGAGAACAGACCTATATCAGTTATACTCACGTCGCCGATGATCTTGGAGCTGGCGTTGGAGGTGGGGAGCGCTCCTGAGAAGTGAACAGGACGTACAGGGTTACACACCGACCGACACCCCGGCTCGGAATCGCTGCTAACACTACTCGGCTTACCCGTCACCGCGTCGTTACCAGCCAGCGCCGACGCCAGAGACACGACGCCCCCGATGACGGGCATGTCCCTGGAGAGCGAGGTGGCAGCCGAGGTAATACCTGCAACCGAGAGGCGGAGCTTCATGACTCGAGCTCTAGACTACTAGGTAACAACGGGGGCATAAAGGCGAGCGGGCGTACCGTTGCTGCCCGGCTGATCGGGCGCCACGCTCCGGGAGCAGAACTGCAGGAGGCAGGGCAGGTTACAGAAGTGTCGAACCGTCCCGTCCCACCGGACGCTCTCCTTAAGAGGCCCCTGGTTCTTACAGCTGTGGCACTTCGCCATCTGTGGAGGCAAAACCAGCGGCGTTACGGAGCCCCAAACAAGCAAAAGCACAAAAGGAAGTAAGGCCCTGACCTCGTAGAACAGCACGGTGTAGAGGGACATGCACTCTTCAGAGCAGAACTCCTCCAGTTTGCCCCCGAAATGATTCTGCAGGGCTTTATGGGTCACGTTGAAGCAGTAAGCGCAGACCCTGCACTGCCCCCCGTGCTGTTTGGCGTAGTCGTGCTTATAGAGCAATTTGCAGCCTGGTAAAAAAAGAGAGAGAGGCGTGACACCGACCCAAACTCCATCACCGGGCAGGTAACTATCCTCGCATAACCATCTCGTAACCCAAGTTAGACGTAGCGACTATTAGAAAAGGTTGCCCTCGTTTTTAAAACCCCAGTTTTCTCTAATTTTAGCTGTAGCCTTATTTTCCAACTCCCAAAACACAACATCTACCAATCACGAGAGAGAGGGGCAGAGAGCGCGCTCTAATACACAGGAGGATTCATCTCAACCCCGCTTCGTCTCACCATCATCCACACAGTCTGGTGACACAAATGCTTACACTGATTAACTTTGATTTATTTTATTATTGCTGATTTCAGCAAACAATCCAATAAAGGTCTGAGACCATGAACAAAAAACACAATTATTGTTATTATATTATTAGGATTACATTTAATTGCTCCAGTTTTTTAATGACAATAATTACACGATGGTATACGATGCCATCATTCATACGGTGGCGTTTAATCATTGTCTTTATTCTTTTTATTATTATTATTACACAATTAGTCATTATTTTTACATTGAAATACCACTTATTTTATTATTATTACTATATTTAATTGTTACTCTTTTTAGTACTTATAATAAATTTGTACTTATTATTGCTGCTACTGTAATTAATTTCGATACTTATGTTATAATTTATCTTTTTATAAGTCTGAATTATTTACATTTATTTATCCCTTAAATGTAATTATTTAATCATTTATAGTTATTACTCTTGTTAGATTTTATTACATAATAATTTTACTTTTTTTTCAGTCTTAGTCTAATTTCTTATATATTCTTATTTACCCATTTTATTAATATTATTTTTGATCTTGTTTACATTATTAGATTTTTTATTAATATTATCATTATAAATATTATTTTTATTTAATTTTATTGCACTTACCATAACACATTTATAATTAAAATGACCATGATTGTTGTTTTTATTATTCTTAATTAATAGTATTATTCCTGTTGCTAACATTATAATTCTTAATTATCATTTCAGTGTTAATATTATTGTTTTTCCCTTACTATTACTGTTTTGTTTACATTATAATTTTTAATTAACACCATCATTATTACTGTAATTGTTTTATTAACAATATTGCAGCTTGTATATTGTTAGAATTTTTAATTTAAATGATCATTAATATTTTTCTTATTCTTAATATTATCACAGAGGTTGCTTTCACTATTTTGTATTGTAAGCAATAAATATTGTTATTAGTGTTTTGTTGACATTAGGACTGAATGAATGAATCAGTATTTATGATGTTAATGAGTATCATTGTGACTGTAGGTTTGTATGAACATGACTATTGCTGTTATTTACATGAGCTGATCTGATGTGCTCAGTGTTTGAGGGAGGGAGGTGACCTCTGACCTTCGCAGCAGAAGGGTTTGGGTCTCTTCTCGTACAGCACCACGTCCTTCAGCACCTTCTCCTCTCTGCAGTACTCACACACTGCTTTCACGTCCCGCTCTCTCTTATAGACGTCACAGCAGAAGCGTGAGCAGAAAACGCCCACGAAGCTCTGAGGCAGAGACGAGAACGCGCCTCAGTTCCACGTCACCCCACACACACACACACACACACACACACACACACACACACACACACACACACACACACACACACACACACTCCTCACCTTGTACTGCAGCAGCTCGGGTTTGGAGCTGAACTGCTTCTGACACTGCTTACAGCTCACTCTCACACACTCCTGCAGGACCACAGGGCGCTCGGTGGGCACGTGCAGCGCCAGGGGCAGATGGTTCGAGACGAGCACGGAGGACGGAGGCGCATGATGAGACACGGGAGGGCGGACGGCGCTGCTCAGGGTGCCGTATGATCCCCCGTTGATCTGGCCGGACCTGTGCAGGCGCTCCTGCGGAGATTTTAGGTTAGAACTCAACTCTACACGGCACAAGCGCTGGAATCCTGGCGTGTGAGACTTCACCTGGAATGTGCCCACACACTCGTACGAGCAGAAGTTGCGGATGGAGCCGTCGGGCATGGCCAGGTGATACTGAGGGACCGCCAACTTCTGACAGTTCGTGCAGGGGAAGGAAGCTCCTGAATAAACAGAGCAGCGACATCAGGATTCTCTCTCTTACACCACATGGGACGCTTAAAAAGCTCCGGAGTAACGAGGATCCCCACCTGAGAGCGTGCACGAGGCCTGGCTGCTCGCTACGCACCGCGCCGAGCAGAAGAACTCGATCACGCCCTGGGCGTTCGTCCCTTCCAACATCTGATCCAAGCTTTTAAAATCCTGACAGCTGGGGCAGTGCACCCGCTTATTACTCCTCTGTACACACACACACACACACACACACACACACACACACACACACACACACACACACACACACACACACACACACGCACACAGCAGGTCACAGCTATAAACACGATAGGCTTTAACATAGGGATAATATTCCATCGGTTCTCTACAAAGACTGAATCAATAATGTCAATGTCAATAACTTATCCTACTAAGTTTTCTAATCTCAAAAATTGTAATTCTTTTCCCCATTATTACTTTTTTTTTTTAACTTAATGCAATTAAATGTAATTAATTTTCCAGACACATGGCAGCACTAATTATTGTTATTATCATAATTATTATTATTAAAATAATATTTTCCATTAACAGTAACAATAAAACCGCTATAATACAGAAAACTTTAATAAAAATAAAATTTAAAGAAATTATAAATACTAATAATTACAATTATTAACATGAAGTATATTATATTTTTATTATTAATTTATTACTGTTTTGTTGTTGTATTATGTTTATATTTTATACATTAATATCAATATAATAATGATTATTATTATAACAATCACCATTATTATTATCATTGTTTATTATATAACTACTTATATTGTATTTGATTAATTTATTATGACTATATTATCAATCGATTATTAGCAGCATTATTTATTTATTTCTATTATTACTTTCATTTTATTATTATTCAATAATTATTAATATTTTATTATTATATTTAGTTCATTGTTAATATTTTTATTGTTTTTGTTAGCAGCAGTTCAATTATTATTACTGTTATAATTACTGAATAATTCATATTTTATTAGATAATGTTATTACTATATTACCAGTATTTTATAATAGTATTTATTGTTGTTAGCAGTTTATTTATTATGAATAATGTATTATTAGTTTAATTTTAAAGTATTAGTTTATTATTAGATTTTTTATTAGCAGCAGTTCAATCATTATTACCAAATAATTAAAATTTTATTATGACTTTAATTATCACTTTTATAAACGTATTTCAATACATTTACGTCTTATTTGATTTATTATTACTACATGACTGTTAGCAGCTTTTTATGAAGCACTTTTATGAGGCTTATTAGGTGTAATGATTATGGTTATTATGATGCTTGCGTGATGTAGCCGGTGTCTGAATCTCTGACCTGTTTGAAGGTGCTGATGCAGGTCGGGCTGCAGAACTTCTTGACTGTGTCCTCGATCTGGACCAGGTGGTAGTTCCCGGTGATGGAGCAGTTGCCGCAGTTTTCGCAGCAGCTCATGGAGATTCGTTTGGAGGAGCGGAAGCGGGAGAAGCACTCGTCGCTGCAGAGCTGGTGCAGGATGCCCTGATGATTCACCTCGTGCTGGATCTGACACAGACAGAGAGGTGATCGAAACGCGAGAACAGGCGGGACCCGACCGCATCATTACACGTCCCACTATATTCACACCTCGTTGGCGCTTCTGCACACGGCGCATCTGATGACCTCCTTGGCGATGCTCTCGACCCTGGACTTGTAGATGCCCAGACAGGACAGGCTGCAGAACTCCTTCAGAGTGTTGGACGAGTCGATGGGAACAGTGATCAGGTCCTTCAGATTTCCGATTTCCCTTTTAAAAAGTGAAAAAAAAAGCCACTCGAATCGAACCACTTCTGATATGTTTGGTTTTAAAACCCCTAATAAGCCCCGGGGGTGGGTGGGGGGGGGTATAGTCAGTGACTCACTTGAGGCAGAGGTGGCAGGTCTTCTTGGGGACTATCGTGGCGGCTGGAGGCAGGGTGAAGCCAGTGAGACACATGGTGGAGCAGAAGAGCTGATTGGAGCCTTTCTTCTGAAAGGCCGTCTGACCCTTCTGGAGGACCTTGGAGCAGCCCGAGCAGCAGATCCGGATGGAGGCGGCCGGCGGCTGAAGCTGAGGCTGGGTTTGGGCTTGAGGTGGAAGTGGAGCCGGAGCGTGGAGCTGCGCCTGGGGCGGGGGCTGGAGCTGGTGCTGGAACGGGGCCGGGAGCTGCGGCTGGAGGTGCGTTTGGAGCGGCGCCTGGAGCTGGAGCTGATTCTGAAGCTGCGCCTGGAGCTGAGCCTGGAGGTGAGGCTGGAGCTGGGCCAAGGTCTTGGGCTGGAGCTGGAGATGGGCGTGGATCTGAGGGGGCATCTGCGCTTGCAGGACTATAGAGGGCGCTCGGATGACGGAAGGAGACTGGCTTAAAGCCGAGAACGGAGGAGGCTGTGGGCCGGCAGGAGGAGCTGTGAAGGGAAGGGGAGCTGTCATTTTTCGGGACGGTTTTGTTTCTCTATTTTAAGTATTTTTTTAATGAATGTGCTCACCAGGAATGGCGTCAGCGCCTCCTCTGACGGAGAACACCGAGCTGATCCTCAACTCCTCCGGAGGATCCAACGACTAAACAGAACCGAGAACAGTCAGGTCGTTAGTGGACGTTCATGTCAACAAAACACAGGCGTGCAAACTTTAGATTAGACCAGGCCACGCGTTTTACAGGAGTTAGAGTCAGACTGGATAATGTGTTGTAATAATGTAATAACTACGCGGCATTTGTGACAACATGGGTTTGTGTCTCAATACTGTTGGTCACGTGTGTGTATTGTGTGTGTGTCTGCATTTGTAGCAGAAGACTTAACAATTCACACACACACACCGAGTGCTCTGCTAAACGCTTCGGCCTGGATTCATCACAGAAATGTGTGGAAAAATAACCAGAAAAACTGGGTTGTGTCCCAATACTTTTGGTCACATAAGTATGTGGGTGTGTGTGTGTGTGTGTGTGTGTGTGTTGTGTATAGGTAGCAGAAGCAATGACATCATCGATTTCAGTTACAATTTAAATTTTGGCAGTTAGGGTTTGAATCTCAGCATCACCTCAGTGCATTCCTATGGCGGAGTTTTACATTTTAAACGTAAATCTATTAAAAACTAAATATCGGATTGAGCCCAAAACACACAGCGCCCCCCACAGTGTGATTATCTACAGAACGGGGTTTGATCCGGGTCTGTAGGTTATAGGGTTTGGCTTGGATTCATCACGGAAGTAGAACTAGATCTGCAGGAACTTTAACCGTGCTTGAAATGTGGTAAGAAATGTGTCCCAATACATTTGGTCACATATGTGTATGTGTGTTACTGTGTGTGTACCTTGTGTTGCTATACTTGTGAGGAACAAATGTCCTTACAATGTTAGGAAAACCTGGAATTTTGTCGGTTGAGATTTAAATTTTGGCAGTTAGGGTTTGAATCTCAGCATCACCTCAGTGCATTCCTATGGCGGAGTTTTACATTTTAAACTTAAATCTATTAAAAACTAAATATCAGACCGACCCCAAAACACACAGCGCCCCCCACAGCGTGATTATCTACAGAACGGGGTCTGATCCGGGTCTGTAGGTTATACGGTTCGGCCTGGATCCATCCCAGAAATGTGAGGAACGATACACAGTGCACTTTTGAATAAGTTCTAATCTCACCTCAGGGTCTCCGTTCTCGAGCTCCTCCTTTACGCGGCTGATGTCGGACTGGTCGGAGCTGATCAGGGCTTTATCGTAGTCCTCGTCTATGGGCTCGTCTTTAATCTTCATCACAGGAGAGTACAGAGTCTCCTCTGGAACGCCCTCGCCCGGATCCTGAGGCGATGCATGGAGGGACGGAATAAAGCAGGCCCAAAGCATGAATCCATGTTCTGGTGATGTTTTAAGCAAAACTGACCGAACGTCGCTCATTTATTTCACGTTCTAGGCATCCACAAATAATACCGTATTAATAACAATATAATAAAAGCTATTCATAGCGACTATTTATAGAAGTCGCTTAACATGTCTGCACCTTTTTCTTGGATGTCGAATAAAACCTCACCACACAGAGAATCTCGTACCTGTTTTATCACAGGAAGCATTTTTCACCACTGTTGCACCCAGATGAGGTTCTTGTGCTATCTGATTTTCCGGGTACTCTTTGTGGTACTTCCTTTTGAGGCGCTTACACCACATGGTCTGTGCATATTTTCAAAAACGCTCCGTTCTCCGCCATAAAATCAAACCCATTTCAAAGCAGTGATGTTCCGTCAACATAAAGACAATGCGTGTCCTAAGAACTTACGCTGCCTTCGTTCTGCGACATTTCCTCCTCCGTCAGGGAACGTCGCACACTTTCGTCTGAAGCAATCCGCAAAATACACGCACACACACACACACACACATAATACACAAATATGAACCCACAATCCAAAGTAAAACAGGAAAAACATTGCCTAATCCGACCAAAAGTTAAGCAAACTCTTAGAATCTGTTCTCACTAAGAACTTTATTCCATTTGTTGAACAACCCAAGGTCCAGCGTCTGTGTTCTTTTACCCATTTAGCCCTATTTATTCCCATTTCCTGATGGCATTTGCGTTACCTGCATCGTGTTCGGTAGGTGAGGAGCTTTCGTTCGTCTGTTCGCTCTGGTCTCTCGACGTGTCCTTCTGCGCCGTCACGCTCTCCTCATCACACTCGTCCTCGTCCGCCCCAAACACCGGAAGTCCATCCAGCTCTTCGTCCATGTCGTCGGTCCGGGACGTCCCTCTGGCCGAACCCTCTCCTGACCCCTCTAGCTCAGAATCTGCCTATCAAAACCAGATTTAACACATTTTCGTTTTACAAACGATAAACTGACACTGACTGATTATCTATTGGAAATGTATTTACACAGGAGGATTCGTATCAGCGGATCATACACGGGTCCTGACCTGGGTTTACCCGAGGACTGCTCCGTCTCTCTGCGACCTTCCTCCTGCACACAGCTCACGGTCTGCGGGTACAGAGAGAGCGAGAGGCGAGAAAGTCTGAATCACTTACTAACAAAGCAAACCACTGGTTCTAGTCAGCTTGAGATCTCAGATCAAAAGACCGATTGGTCTAAAGGACAGACTGGTGAAGGCTTGGTCTAATGGGGCAAAAGGCTCTTAAAAGGGGGAGCTTTTCTAAAACCCACAAGTCAACTTGTACACGGCTTGGTCTTAAGGAAGTTTAGTAAAAGTTCTAGAGGTCAGATCCTTTCCTTCTGATTCTGATAAAGCTAAACAGGTCACAGGCTGTACGGTTTGCTGTTACACTAAACCAGTCACCAGAAAATTGACAGGTCGAAACTGAACAAACAGGGGGCTTATATGCAGACAAGCCCCTTCCCCAAAGCTTAAGACTATTTCGAACCAGCAGCTGTGAGAATCAGGCTGATGTGCAACTGCAAAAACTGTGCACAACTGTACGGAACACCGTGGCTTAACGTGACACGATTATAGCGGGACGATGCAGATGCCGAAACCCTAACAGCAGTCAGAAACAGCTGTTAAATATCATTAGAATTATTATTCATAATCATTTAGAAGAGAAACAGAGCAGAGACCTGTTTTTCGGTCCCTGCTATGTTGGAGCAGAAAAAAATCAATGCGCCCAAAGAAACCATAATTTCTTACCTGTGTTATAATTCCGCCATGTTAAACATGCAATGCGTAAAGTCAATTAACCTCATAAATATACATGTTCGTGAGTTTTTATGAATAAATGACAAAATGACGGGTTTAATCAGAAAAAGCACTCACCTATCATTTATATGACTGTAATTAGACATGTAGCATTATCAGCTAGAAGCTAACAAGCTACCAGACAAAGTCAGGAGGCGCAAGCAGAGCCCTGTTTTCTCTCTTCAGCCAAAAGCAAAACAACTTAAATATTCTCAGAGCTCCTGCGAACCTTTTATTCAACTTTAAACGCTAATGAAAAATATCCCCAAGTACAAATCTAGTATTATTTATCTTTATCGGCTGCACACTACATCTATCTATATACAACCCGTTTCCCTCCCGTATTCCGAGCCGTCCCGCCTCACTGCTCTCCCATTGGCTAGTTTTGAGCCTCCACAACTATGTAGCCTATCATCATTGTGGAAAAAGCGATTACAGCCAATCCAAGAACAGGAAAGCGGAATATGGGTGGTGTAAAAAACGCGCACACGAATAGCTACTGCAGCTCCAGATTTGCGGAATGGAAAATAATATGCAAATACGTGGGAATAAGTGGGAAATAAATGTGCTTATTTGCTTTTCTTTTTGCTTTTCATTTCTACTGTGAAGCAGTTTTACTATTAATTTAATTTTAGATCATGTATGAGAGGCGTTTGAAGGAACAAAATGTGCAAAAATCATGAAAACCATTGACCTGATGTTGTTCTATTTAACATAAGTAAACTAAATACAAATAAAATTAACCGAAACTGCGAAAAACATGTAATTAATATTAACATCACCATTAAATCGACGTGACTACACAGTAGCTACTGTTACAATAGGTAATACAAAATAAGAGTAGAAAGTCGAACTCTTATTATGAAGTGGTCCTGTGCGGCACTGTCCGTAGGAGCAGCTCTGCGTAGCCACTTAGCAGCTTCAGATTTCTCTGTACTCTCTTAAATCGTTTATTAAATTATTGTTTATCAGACGAAATGTTTCGTAGGAAGCTTACAGCTTTAGATTATCACAATCCCGCCGGTTTTGATCCCACAGGTAAGTAAAGATGAGAAAATCGGCAGTTCTGACAAAATCGTGCGCTTCTCATTTCTTTATTAAACAACAAATTAGTTTAAAAAACTGATTTAATCATTAAAGTAAAGATTTAAAATGATTAAATACCCTCTAAAGTTGTATAATTACTAATAAAATACTTTACTGTATTGTATTTTAATTGCACAGGTTTACATGTTACAGACAGGTAAGAGGTTATTACAGGTCAGGGTCGTTATTTAGATTAGTCTCACAATTAATCTGAGATTCAGTTATCCTTTAAATGGTGTTAAGCATGCCACAATTATTGGCAACCCTGCGTTTATCATTGGCCACGTCATAGCGGATTCTCCACCTTATCAGTTGTTTAAGATGAACCAATCATCTGTTTACGCAATTTATAATTGTTTTATTTTCGGCTAATATCGCTTCCAGGACTATCCAGAAATGTTCAGCTGCTTTGTGATTTGTGGTGCGTAGGTTTTCCCTGCAAACGCTCTGTTTGTGTATATTAAGTAAGTTTGTGTGTGTACGTTTTCTCCTTTTTAACCCAGATGAGTCCGAGTTCAGAAACTTCATCGTGTGGCTGGAGGATCAGAAGATCAGACATTATAAAATTGAGGATCGTGGGAACCTGAGGAACATCTCCAACTCCGAATGGCCAAAAGCCCTTGAAAAGGTAAAAAATGGTTTATTGTGAAGGAAAGAGCAGTTGCTGAGCTTCGAATAAGGCGACAGTGGCAAGGAAAAACTCCCTAAATGGAATAAACCTTGAGAGGACCAAGACTCAAAAACGTGCTTGGGAAACCTCTTAAACAACGAGGCTTGTGGGGCGCTCCTGACCTGCTGACCGGTTCCAGGAGGAACAAACCGTTGTTTTTGTTTAGAGGGAAAAGTCGTTCTTTGTCTCTTTATTTCTGATTCTTTCTCCGTCTGGTTGTTCGTAGTACCTGCGAGACGTGAGTTGTCCGTTCTCACCTCAGGAGCGACGCGAGACCATCGACTGGCTGCTGGGACTCGCGGTTCGCCTCGAGTACGGCGATAATGGTACGATTTTTAGGGAATGATTAGCCCTAGACGTAACATGGCTAGATGCTGCTGCGATACGTCAGCACAGACTGTAATCAAATACAAGTAAACAGTCGATCTGCATTTTTCTGGTTTAAAGTCACAATAACCTAATTATTCCTCAACCTGATTTTAATGAGTTGTTTTTATATTTATTATAGTGTAATATAGGTAAAAGAAAATAGTGAGTACTATATTATACTACGGTTATACTACATATACTATTGTTACTCTATTAATATTTGATTATATTTTATTATCATTTAGTATACTAGAGTCAGGCATCTTTATTCCAGTACAGTCTTTGGAGGATTATGAGAAGTTGCCTGGACCAATAATGACCTTGACGCATGATTCAGCATCCAATGCGGCGTCTAGATATATTATGTCTATGTGAGTAACGCTGTGATATCAGCTGATGTGTTTAATGAGGCCCGGCCCGCTTCCCTCCTCCTGCCTTCTTCCACTGAATTCCTGTAGAGTTGTGATGAGGATCGGATCGTTATTCGCTCTCACCACTAGATGTCAGTGTTGCCTAAGATAATGCGCCAATTCTTTTCTACTGTAGCAACATATTAAAGAAAGAGATCATAACAGTGTGAGTTACGATTGCTATAGAAATATCTGTGATCTATTCATTCCAAACGAAGTCCAGACTCAAACCGAAAGCACTTCATTTGTACTTTTGGTTGAAGAAATCGTGCGGTGATCATGCTGACGTGATCCCAGGCAACTAAGCGTTAAAAACACGCAAAGTATGAATTTGGATGGAGGGTTAACTCTCCTAACGTCCCAGGGATTTTGTAGAGTTGTAACAGGATGGTTTCGGACTTCAATTTGGATCAGGATCAGATCTGATTGGATGCTTTCCTTCAGACCATCTGGATCTGATTCTGGAGGAAGTTTAAGTAACATTATACTTACTGCTTGTGCGCGTGTGTGTGTGCGCGCGCGCGTGTCCCTCCACAGTGGAGAAGTACAGGAACTGCACACCTGTATCCGAGGTGAACAGCTCGACCCAGAAGCCGATCGATCCTCTCATTAACCTGGACAGTGAGTGCCCCCGTCCTCTAATTACGCTCTGTGTTCTCACTCACACACCTGATCTCACACACACGGTCTGAACATAATGACACGTTCAGCCTCACCTGTCCTCATCACTCACTCTTTAACCACACAAGGAACCTCAGCGTTTACTTACAGACCACAAACCAGAGAACAGAACACATTTAAATACATTTTATTAGCCTAATATCAAGTGCTTAAGGGGCAGAAGTCAGTGTAAAACTGTAATAATATACAATTACATGTAATTAATAAATGGGAAAATGTAATTTGAGAACAGTACTAAAGAAATATAGAAGTAATAGTTTGATTAAATAAATAAAATAAGAAAAGTACAATGATATGAAATAATAAAACAGATTAATACATTAAGAAATGCACAACATAAACAAGTAAAACTTTCTAATTTAAAAAAAGTTTCTTTTTTATATAATAAAATGAAATAATTTTAAATAAATCAAGAGTTTTCAAAATTAATGCAACACTATTAAACAAAATAAAATGGAGATAAATAGAATTCCTAAAATAATAAATAAATGAACATTTAGCTATTCAAACTGAAATAACATTACTGTTTAAAAAAGTAAGTGGTGTAATAAAAGTAATGGGTTAAATAATATATGTCTTGTTTAAAATTAATAAAATGATAATGCTAATTAAATCAATCGGAGGTAAAAAATTAATGCAATAATATTAAACAGAATAAAAATGGAAATAAATGTAGTGATTAAACTGAGATAACTAAAATGAATGCAGTCTTATTAAATAAAATAAATATAAATTCTACAATGGATAGAAATAAAAATGGCATTAATATTAAGCAATTAAAAATGAAACA
Source organism: Ancistrus triradiatus (assembly GCA_025084515.1). Classification (NCBI taxonomy): domain Eukaryota; kingdom Metazoa; phylum Chordata; class Actinopteri; order Siluriformes; family Loricariidae; genus Ancistrus; species Ancistrus triradiatus. Next base: position 149,881 of record JAJAGP010000769.1, on the reverse strand, counting down.
AAACATTGTTAATTAAAAAATGTAATTAGGTCAATAAAATAAATAGTGTAGAAGTAATATATCAAATAAAAAAAGTAAGTAAATAAATAATGTTACTAAAAGATAGCAATGAAAATGAATGTTAGTAAATTGAGTGCATAAAATATTTAACTAAAATAATATAAAATACATTTCCATCAGTGATTGGTTTATTTATAAATTACATTTAAATAAAACAGTTTTGTTTGTAGTGTGTTTTATAGCAGTACAAAAGGAGGAGTTCCAGATCATCCTCCTCAGCTCTCTCGCTCTTTCTCTTGTTTTATTTTTATGTTTTTTGTTGGTCCCAGGTAACAATCCTGATTTTAAGGCCGGAGTCTCGGCTCTCGCAAACCTCCTGAAGATCCAGAGACACGACGACTACCTGGTGATGCTAAAGGTGAGGCTCGGGTTCGAAATCCTGTCCGCGTGACCCAGACCGGGCGGGGTTGTGATGTGTTGTGGGTTTTTATGCTCCAACAGGCCGTACGGATTCTGGTGCAGCAGCGGCTGACTCCTGAAGCCATTTCCAAAGCCAGCAAAGCTAAAGAGGTGAGAATGGTGTTCCATACAACCCCCCTTAACATATGCCCCCCCACCATATCTATAACGTGTGTGTGTGTGTGTGTGTGTGTGTGTGTGTGTGTGTGTGTGTGTGTGTAGGGCTTACCTGTTGCTCTGGATAAGCACATTCTGGGCTTTGATACAGGAGGTAACTTTCTGATTTTATCTGTAATTTCACTTCACGTTCCACCGAAATGAAAAAATGTCCGTTTCGTTTGCAGACGCCACCCTGAACGAAGCGGCTCGCATCCTGCGCCTCCTGCACGTGGAGGAACTGCGCGAGCTGCAGACCCGGATCAACGAGGCCATCGTGGCCGTGCAGGCCATCATCGCCGACCCCAAGACCGACCACCGGCTCGGAAAAGTGGGCCGATGATCGGGCGGCGTCGGATCTGTGCGTTAGGGGCCGATTTATGGATTGAAAATGAGGACGAGTGTCATTTAGAATAGGGCAAAGGCCCAGAGATGTGCAGAAAGAGTCTGTAGAGTTTGTTTGGGACATGTGGGGGAAATGAGGGTTTTCGGCATCGCACTCGCGGGGGATTTGGGGAGGGGGGAGCAGGCGGGCGGTGTTTGGAAATCCAGCGACTGATTTTCTTTGCCGGTGACGGATTTGCGTTTTGTTTTGATTTGAAAGCATAAACGGTTTGTGCAAATGAATTAAACGCCTTCAGCAGAACAAACGTCCTTGCGTGATGGTGTCTCAACCCCGAATCTTTAAAACGCGCCATGCTTTGGCTGCAGCTCGAACCCGGCATTGCGCAAGCCCCAAATGCAGCTGCGCCAAACAGTCCAGATTCTGATGGGTCAGCAGAAAGGATTAACGCGGAATGCGGGCCGGGGGCCAAAAACCCCTCGCTGGGGGCTCAGATTTGCGGGGGGTTTGAGTGCTGGTTGGGCCTCGTCCCTTTTCACAGCCCTGTGCTGGACTGGTGCCCTTTTTGGAGCACTGGGCTCAAACTTTTACCCTGTTCAACCTGGTGAGGGTCGAGTACGAATCCAGAACCTGTCCCAGAAAACACATCTTCCCCTGTAGGGGTTGCTGTTGCAGGGCTGGGACGTAATCATGCCCATATGTGATGCCTACCCCAGCCACAACTCGAACCCAGAAGTTTTTGTTCATTTAATTCTGTGCTTAATTATGTTATAAAGTAACAATTAAGGAGACCCTGGGCGTTAGAGGACGACCGACCAGTCGGAACGTCTCCTGAACATGCAGGAACCAGGTAGGGATGGTTCCATAGGACATGATGGACAGACGTTCCCGTTATCTGAACAGATGAGTAACGTCAATGTTTATGTACAAACCACAAACCGGAGAACAGAATAAATTACGTTTTATTAATCTCATAAGCAGAAATCAGTGTAAAACTATAATAAAATACAATAAAGTATTATTAATAAATGGGGAAATGTAATAGTTTGATTAAATAAAGAAAAAAGTAATAGTTTGATTAAATAAAGAAAAATACAATGATATTTAAGTCATAAAACAAAATAAAATTGAGATAAATAGAATTCTTAAAATAAACATTTAGCAATTAAATCTGAAATAAATAACATTACTGTTTAAAACGTAGTGCAATAAAATTAATAGATTAAATAACAACTCAAAATGAAATAAATAAACAATAATTCAATATATCAGAGGATTTAAAAAATGAAAGCAACAATATTAAACAAAAAATGGAGATAGAATTCTTAAAATAAACATTTAGTAATTAAATCTGAAATGACTACTATAGAGCAATAAAATAAATACCACAAAATTAAATAAAAATTAAATAAATAATAATTCAGTAAATCAGAGGAGTTAAAAAATGAATGCAACAATATTAAACAAAATAAAATGGAGATAAATATAATTCTTAAAATACTAAACATTTAGCAATTAAATCTGAAATAAATACTATTTAAAAAAGTAAGCAGTGCTATAAAATTAGCAGATTAAATAACAATGTAAAATTAAATAAATAAATTATCAATTAAATAAATCAGATGAATTTTTGGTCATATTAAACAAAATAAAATGAGATTATTAAATTGACATTACAAATTAAAAATACTGTATTTGAGAGGCATATTCGAACTCAGGTTTGAATTGGGGACAGGGAATGAACCCTAGACAGGATGCCCGGCCCACCTGCCCGCACTGGCACGCATGATGCGCCAATTCGAGCTTCAGATCTAAGGTCTGCTTTTGGCATGAGAAGAAACGGAAGCACCCGAGGAAACCCACGCAGACCCAAGCCAGGAACTCGGAACCGAAACAGCAGGAGGGTGTGGTGGAACTACAGAAAGGCGGGAGTCTGTGAGTCGAGTGGTGAATCACATTTTATTATTATAAATATCAAATATCAAATCTTACAAAAAGGTTACAAAAGATGGTTCAATATTCAAAGCAGTTTCGGGTGTGGGGGACTGTTATTAGTGCACCGAGTACTGAATACTGCAGGGACTCTCTCACACACACACACACTCACACACACACGTGCACACAGACTGACACACGATTGTTATATCAAGCCTCTTTGGCTTCTAAAAAAAATGCTTATAAAAATACAGTAGAAAGAAATGAGGTATAAAACAAATGTACAACACGAGACGTGGAGGATTCGGAGCGGTCGCTCGTTTCCCTCGGAGATAACCGACCCTGAAAAATAGCACCATGGGAGAGCGGCTCAGTCATCACGGCCTCCCTGCGACACAGGACAGGAGCGTTAGATGCAGCGTATTTTTGGTTCTTATTTGGTTCATATTTTTGGTTCTCACTGAGGCGTGCGCCTCTTTATACAAATTCAGCTGTACCTTATAAACATCTGGAGGGGGCCACGGTGATGCCGTACAGATGTGAGCGCTGATCAGGAAGATACTCGTCTGTGAACTGGCTGGAGTCTCGGCCGACTCCGATCACACCGTCCCTGAGACGCGAGAACAAGAACATGGATCAGCGTTCCGCCATGAACGGCAGAGTTAGAATTACACAGAATATGGGTTAGTCTGTCCGACTCGTGCTCATTAAGGAGCAGAAAATTCCCCTTCCTGTTAGAAAGTGAACAGAGCAATGGCCTGGGGTACGGGACCGGTGTCTCTCACCTGCGCCAGTCCGTGTAGTAGAAGTGGCCGGAGTAGTAGATCATGCTGAAGGGGTAGTTGAGGTTACTGTGGATCACACGGCGACCCGTCCCATCGGGCGATACACACTCCAAACGCTTCGTCCCTGTGGAGACCAGACACGGCACAGAAGTGCTCCAGATTTACTCGTACAGTCTTCATATTCTTCTACACGCTGATCCTGACCGGATTAATGACGCTGAGGTCCGTACCTGCGTCGGCCCAGCAGACCCGCCGGGTTGTGGGGTCGAAGCTCAGAGCGTTAGGGAGGCCGATACCGTCCCTCACTAGCACCTTTCTGTTGTGCCCGTCCACAGTGGAGCTCTCGATTTTTGGTGCTTCCCGGTTCCAGTCGGTCCAGTACAGGGTTCTGTAACACACACCAACACACACTTTATGGGTTTAGAGGCTCAAAGCTCAGACTCATAAATTAGAGACTCAGGATTTGGGCTTGTACTTTAGAGACACATTATTCTGACTCAAAATTTAGAGACTCACGACTCGGACTCGTTTTTAGAGATCCACAAGACAGACTCACAAATTAGAGACTCAGGACTCCAGACTCTGACTCAAGACTTGGACTTGTAATTATGACTCACAACTAAGACTCATAAATTAGAGACTCACGAGTCTGACTCCTAAATTAGAGACTCATGACTTTGACTCATTTTTAGAGACTCACGACTCTGACTCAGAAATTAGAGACTCACAACTCTGCCTCATACATTACAGACACACGACTCTTTAGAATCGTTTTTAGAGATTCACAACAGACTCATAAATTAGAGACTCAGGATTCGAGACTCATAAATTAGAGACTCACAACTCTGACTCATTTTTAGAGACTCAGGATTCTGACTTGAAAATTAGAGACTCACAACTCTGACTCATACATTACAGACTCATGACTCGGACTCGTTTTTAGAGATTCACAACACAGACTCGTAACTTAAGGACTCACAACTAAGACTCATAAATTAGAGACTCACGAGTCTGACTCATAAATTAGAGACTTATGACGTTGACTCGTTTTTAGAGATTCACAACACAGACTCGTAACTTAAAGACTCACAACTAAGACTCATAAATTAGAGACTCACGAGTCTGACTCATAAATTAGAGACTTATGACTTTGACTCGTTTTTAGAGACTCACGACTAAGACTCATAACATAGAGATTAACGACTCTGACTCATACATTACAAACTCACAACTCAGAATCGTTTTTAGAGATTCACAACAGACTCATAAATTAGAGACTCAAGACTCATAAATTAGAGACTCTCAACTCTGACTCATTTTTAGAGACTCTGACTTGTTTTTAGAGAATCACAACACAGAGTCATAAATTATAGAGACTCACAACTCTGACTTATTCTTAGAGACTCAGGACTCGGACTCATAAACTAAAGACTCACAAATAAGACTTGTTTTTAGAGACCCACAACTCGCACTTGTTTTTAGAGACTCTCCACTTTTAATTAAACACTGAGTTTCTGTGACTCTGCTTCACTTATAAGGCAATCTGGATCAAATATCTGCAGAACGAATCAATCAAATGAAACGAAACGAAAAGCCTGTTTCTTTTTCACACACTTAACTTGTTTGGACCTCTTTGTAAGATCTCGTAAACAAACACGGCTCTGATCGCACAGGATGTTTGTGTTTATTCTTCTTCATGTGCAAAAGGATGTGCGTGTTTGTTTGTGTGTGATCTTCTTCTCAATTTTTGCACTCACTCATCGGACCAGGGCCGAAGCTCTTACCCTGACTGGGGGTCCACGATGATGGCTCTGGGGTTCACCAGGTCGGTGTCGAACAGAACGCGGCGCTCGCTGCCGTCCAGCCGAGCCGTCTCGATTTTATCCGGCGTGCTGTCGACCCAGAACATCCTCCTGCGTGCCCCGTCCACAGCCAGACCCTCAGGGCTCACCAGACCTTAGAAATAAGAGGACAAAGTCAGAGCGGTCCCACATCGGGTCCGGCCCGTCACACGGACATTAATTTGACCCAAATACTGCTACAGGTCAGAATACTATAGATGTAATATTGATTCTGATCACAAGCAGCAGTACCCGTGCTGATGAGGATCTCGGGTTCTGCTCCGGGTTCCAGCGTGGCTCGGCTGATGGTTCTACCCGCCAGGTCGGTCCAGTAGACCTTCCTCTCTCTGCAGTCGTAGTCGATGCCGACCACGATAGAGCCCTGAGAACGGGAACACGAGAACACGCCTCCAGTCTGAGTGTACGTTGAGTCATTATTGAGTCATTATTGCCTAAACCTACACCTTAATAGCTATTCACATAGAATTCCGATTGTTTTCAGATGATTTAAAGTCGCTTGTATGTAGAAATACTACACCAAGTTCAGTATCATTTGCAATAATTAGTTTGCAGGAATTCATCTCACATGCAGGGTGAGCAGCACGGACGATTTCGTCTTGTCCATGCGCGTCCCATTGAGAGGAAGTGCTCCGATCTGCTGGCCCTGAGCGTACAGCAGGGAGGTGCCCGGTGCGGGCGGGGTCACATCCGTGCGGGGCGTCGGACTAACGACAGGCGGGGGCACAGTCGGTATGCCTATATCACAGAAAAAGATCAGAAAGATAGGAATGCAGTCGTTCAGTGTAACTGTGTAAACTAAAATGTGGGTACCCCGGTCATGCTCTGTTGTTTTTCTAAATGAAATTAATTAAATAAAGACCCGGCATAAGTGTCGTTTTGATCTGATAAGTTCAAAACTGTGGTAGCCTAGCAGTTAAGGTACTGGACTATGAACCAAAAGGTCCAGGGTTCAAATCCCCCCATCTGCCAAGCTGCCACTGTTGGGTCCTTGAGCAAGGCCCTTAACCCACAATTGCTTGAATTGTAAGATTGTATTAATTGTAAGCCGCTCTGGATAAGGGCGTCTGCTAAATGCTGTAAATGTAAATGTAAATGTAAAATAAGCCTGACCTCGCCAGATGTGAGATATGAACCAGAGCAGCTCAGACAACGAAAAAGAAGAAATGTTCTTAGATGTTTGCCTTTTCTTGACTTCATATATATATATATATATATATATATATATATATATACACTGTACTAACAGGCGTCTACTGTAAGCTGGGAAATACAGTGTAAGCCTGCGTAAGGATACAACTTTGAATTGACTTTCTTAACAAAATCCTAAAGACGCAATCTTAAGAAATTTCGAAAGTTCTTTCTTAAGAAAGCTTCGGTGAATCCGGCCCCTTCTTATCCTGCCCCTGCTGACAGTTAAGCAAATTGAAAGAGCATTTAACATGACTGGGGTGCCAAAACTTTCACACCCTTTGCAGATCTGCACGCTGCACTCACAGGCGGGTTTGACGCTGTCGTGCGACCGAGTCCCGGCGATTTCTCGTCCGTCTCTGTTGACGCACCAGCAGTAGCTGGTGTCCCCGTAGCACTGCACTGGGGTAAATTCGCCCACAGAGTCGCACTGGGGCAGATACTGCTCTGGTCCCGGACGTCCCCCGTAGTGCTCCATCAGGCTGGCGCGCCAGCGCTCGCACACCGTCTGCGGCCTTGGCACAGGAACCACTGCAAAAGGGTGAGGATGGGTTACTGACCCTGCGCCTGGGCTCACCGGATGTACAGCCAGCAGACCGCTGTTTACCTGGGCCGTCACAGTCGGTGGGTGGGCTTCCAGGTGCAGTACGGGTGCCTGGTTTCTCCTGCCCCCTGCTGTCCACGCACCAGCAATGTCCCGTCGATGCATGGCACTGTAGAGACCTGTAGCGACCTTCCTCATCGCACTCGGGGACGAAGGCTCCCGCTACGGGGAATCCTTCCCCTCTGCTCTGCACACTATCCCTGTGCTGCTCACACTGAGTCTTTGGACGCTCTGCACGAACCATGGATCAATAAAAGAGGGGAGAGGCTCTTACATACATAGCTTCAACCTGAAATAACTGTTAGCCTGCACAAAGAAACCACTTTTAACCAGTTTACCTGGGCCGTCACAGTCGGTGGGTGGGCTTCCAGGTGCGGTACGGGTGCCTGGTTTCTCCTGCCCCCTGCTGTCCACGCACCAGCAATGTCCCGTCGATGCATGGCACTGTAGAGACCTGTAGCGACCTTCCTCATCGCACTCAGGGACGAAGGCTCCTGCTATGGGCAGTCCATCCCCTCTGCTCTGCATGCTATCCCTGTGCTGCTCACACTGAGTCTTTGGACGCTCTGCATGAACCACAGATAAAGAGGGGCGAGGTTCTGAGATTCCCAGCTTCAACCTGAAATAACTGTTAGCCTGCCACAGAAATCACTTTTAACCAGTTACCTGGAGCGTCACAGTCGTGGGTGGGCTTCAGGTGACGGTACGGGGCACCACATTATCTTGCCCCTGCGGTCCACACACCAGCAGTGTCCCGTCGATCCGTTGGCACTGAAGAGACCTGAGCGACCTTCCTCATGCACTCGTGGACGAAAGGCTCCCACAGGGGAATCCTTCCCCCTGTCGCACCCACTATCCCTGTGCTGCTCACACTGAGTCTTTGGACGCTCTGCATGAACCACGGATTACAGAGGGGCGAGGTTCTGAGGGTCCCCAGCTTCAACCTGAAATAAACTGTTAGCCTGCACAAAGAACCACTTTTAAACCAGTTTTACATGGAGAGCACAGTTGGTCGGTGGGAGAACCAGGTGCAGGACGGGTTGACTTCCAGGGCAGTAAACGGGGCTGTTCTCTCCTGCCCCCTACTATCAACACGCACCCAAGCAATGTCCCGTCGATTGCATGGCACTGTAGAGACCTGTAGCGACGCTTCCTCATCGCACTCGGGGACGAATCTCTCCTCCCGCTTACTGGGAATCCTTCCCCTCTGCTCTGCACACTATGCCCTGTGCTTGCTCACACTGAGTCTTTTGACGCTCTGCATGAACCACGGATAAAAGAGGGGCGAGGTTCTGGAGAGTCCCAGCTTCAACCTAAAATAACTGTTAGCCTGCACAAGAAACCACTTTTAACCAGTTTACCTGGAGCGTCACAGTTGGTCGGTGGAGAACCAGGTGCAGTACGGGTGCCTACTCTCTCCTGCCCCCCTACTATCAACGCACCAGCAGTGTCCCGTCGATCGTGGCACTGTAGAGACCTGTAGCGACCTTCCTCATCACACTGAGGGATGAAGGCTCCTACTAGGGGCAATCCTTCTTCTCTGCTCTGCACACTATCCCTGTGCTGCTCACACTGAGTCTTGGGACGCTCTGTAAGAGCAGAAGAATCATGATATTAGATTCAGTGCAACGGCACGTCCTGAAAGATGCCCATAAATGAGCACATATTTTTCGCTCCTTGTTATAATGCAAAAGAAGGATGGAAGCCTCCATTCCTGCACTGATTCAAGGGGAGCTAAACGGTGAAAGGTTTTACCTTATCTGTAACTTTACTTGATTATTTCCTGATTATTTACTGCATTTCAAAAGCAACATCTGCACTTTTTACTCACTACAGTGTCAAACCAGGCTCGTCACCTTGCCTTTTATAAATCTATTTTGTCTATCTATATATTCACCAGTTCTAGTCATGCACCTAATGAAACCCATTTTAAAGTTTTGTATAAGTATTTTTGAAATTAAGTAGTGTGGTGGAGTTTAAAAGAAGGTGTAAAAAAAAAAATCGGTGAAGCTGGAGTCCGTTGGTCTAGAAGGCAGTTAGTGTTTCAAAGAGTCGATGTTAACTATTGTTTGGGTTAAATATCAAATCATCATGCTTTACTGCATTACTGAATATTATGTCTAGTTATGAGAGATTTAGCAGCATTTATATATGCATTAATCGTGTGTGAAAATGTCTTGATTCTGTTATGGCTAGCCAACTAGGATAAAGGCTTTTAAAGGAATACCTTTATTTTATTTATTTTTTCACTTAAGTACATTTAGTATTTACTTTCATACTTCTGCTTTAGTAAAATACACAGTTTAAGCCATACTTTTAGCTTTTACTTGAGTATTTTTAAATCAAATTAGTACTGCACTGCTTTTACGTAAGCAAAGAACGTTATTTCGATTTCTGGAGTTATCTGATTATTCAGGTGGTCGTGTAGTATACAGCATAGTCCGATCTTGAAATCAGACTAAGATATCCGATCAAGACAGCTAAGAAATCGGTAGCATTACAGTTAGCCGAGTTTCTAGCTCCACGCGGTTGCCAGTTACGCCTATTGCTAAGGCTGGGCTTCCTTTTCCCATTGACTGTGGAAGGATTTTCTCGAGGGATTTGGCAACCCCGGCATTAAGCGCGCCACGAAATTAAAGGCAGCGAAACGGCTAAGAAACACTTCTTGAAGACTCTGAAACGCAGAATATATTCGATAAAACTTATGATTTGATGATGTAATATTAAACTTTGGAGTTTATGTGACATATTTCTGTCAGATTATTGTCTGGTTGCAAAGTAGAACGATTTTTGCCCGAGTCATATGAATGAAACCCGCATCACATCTACAACCTTCTGGCTGTCCTGTTGAGACTGAAACACAAAAGAATGCGATGTTTGTTGAAGTTCCGCTGGGGTTTCTCATGCAGGATTGGTCTGTTTTCTCAATATTTCCCCCCTTGCAGTTTTAACAAATTCCACATTTCTTCTCCGCGATGTTTGCGTGCCTTGTCGATGGGCTACATGTGGAGGAATCGGATTTCAAACACTAATCCGCAAAGCAAGCCTTCTGCAAACATCAATGCGAGTCCAAAATGAGGCCAAAAAATCTGCTCTTCCCAGATTTTTAGCTTGACACAACCTCTAACCCTTAGAATGTGGCTTGTCCTGGTCGCCGGGGTACAGCCCCATCCTTCCCTGGATGGGAAATCAGTCCATAGCAGTGCCACCCAAGCACCATAAAGGCTTTTATCCTCTCTTTAATTTGACACTCTGACCAGGATAAGCCAGAATAATCCGATCGGACTTTCTTCCTTAACAAGGTGAACTGTTTTAAGCCTAGCAGCAGCTGTTTGCGTTGACACCATCCTTTATCATAACACTGTTAAACACAAATTTACGCTTCCTCTCGATATATAATTGTTTGTTCAGCCCTAAAACAGATGTTCAGGCAACATCTCGTAATTCATCCATCTTCTCCTGAACTTGTTCGACCCTTTTTTGGCACCGTTCCCGGCTGCAGGAGGCTAAAATAAGGAGGTATTTCTGACTCTGGTGAGAAGAGAGCGCACGGAGCCATGCCGAGTCCGACCACATTACTGAATATCTTCCTTTCCTCCCATGTAATCTTCCCAAAAACACAGCCTGTCATGGACCCGGTGACAAATTAAAGCGCCATGAGCAGCTAATTAGATAATTAGAGTACGTCCAGATCTACGAAACCCTTATATAAGCTAATGCCAGGACTGGCTTCAGGACTGCGGTGGGCTTTTGTAACCCAAAATCAGCAGGACGATCTTTCAGAGCTGCAGAATTTCATTCATTTTGATTTTACTTTGTACATATCATTAGGATCTACTTTTTACTTTCAAAAGTTTACCTGGAGCATCGCAGTCGGTGGGTGAGGTACCAGGCGGGGTTCGTGTGCCCGCTCTCTCCTGCCCCCTGCTGTCCACGCACCAGCAGGTTCCTGAAGCGGCGTGGCACTGCAGAGACCTGTAGCGCCCCTCCTCATCGCACTGAGGGACGTAGGCTCCTACCAGGTGGGCCCCACCTCGGTCGTCCTGTATGCTGTCTCTGTGCTGCTCACACTGAGTCTTAGGACGCTCTGCATGAACCACGAACAGAATAAGGTCACATGATTTGGTATACTATTTGATCATACTGGAGTAACGACCATTTCAGCCCTCTTAATACGATTTTTAAGGTGCATCATGAATCAGTACTACAAATACCGGGACATAATCTGCTTGTTATACAAACTTTGACCTCTAGAGGCAGCTGACTTTACTTGCAGCTGAAAACGACCATGTGTAATAGCAGTTTTAAACGATATTGACTGTAACGAAAATGTTTTTGTATCTCGTGAGCAAATTGTAAGTACCCTCACGAAGCAATCTATGAACATCCAGACGTTATAGGTGTAAAAAACGTAAATGAGCTACACGTAACACAAAGCAAAACCTAATGGCGTTGTGAGAACGCCAGTGTTCAGACAAAGCGACCTTGACTTCGCATTTGCATTTGTACCACGCTGCGAGAGGTGGCTCTCATCACGTCCTGACAGCTATCTGAGTTTGGCTCGCCGCTGCTTCCACCCACCCTGTCTCGATGTCAGAAGGACCTACAGAGTTGCAGCATCTGGAAGTTGTGTAGACGGAGTACGTTACAGTAAACGGAGCAATTACCACCTCTCTCAGACAGATAAGCATTCTCATGCACGGAGGTGGGGGCATGAAAAAAACAGCATGGCCGGATCAAAGGAATGGACGTGTCCAAATATTTCTGACGAGGGGAAAAAGTTAGAGGGATGTCGGTCAGGATAAAGTCGTGGTTAAGCTGGTGGACCCGCAGAAAGACGACGCTACCAGACCGTGACTTTGTGGGATTGTGGTGACCACAAAGTTTACGATTTCCACCACCATGCTGCTGGTAAATGCCAGTTTGGTTATGCCAACGGGTAAGCGCCTGAGGCATCTTACGTGGCAACTTCGGTGACCTAAAAAAATAACGTTACTTCATAAATCAGGTATATTTAACATTTTAAAAGCCTTGTATGGGTAAGAACTGGACGTTCTGCCCCTAGAGGAAGTTGAAGGTACTACAAGGGGCGGATAAGCTTAGGAACATTTAGTGCCTTAACCGTACCTGGAGCGTCACAGTTGGTCGGTGGGGTACCGGGTGCAGTCCGGGTGCCCGCTCTCTCCTGCCCCCTGCTGTCCACACACCAGCAGCTCCCTGTAGAGCCGTGGCACTGAAGAGGCCTGTAGCGCCCCTCCTCATCACACTGAGGGACGAAGGCTCCCCCGACGGGTATCCCACCAGCCTCGGCCTGCACTCGGTCCCTGTGGTGCTCGCACTGGGTCTTGGGTCGAATCAGTTCAACTGGGTACAGCGAGAAGAACACGACCAGCCATTAAAGAGCCGAAGACACAGCAGCGTAACTCCTGCATTCAAACCCTGACCAAAAACAAACTGGTGCAAACCGTGCTGGCACTGAAAGCCGTCCCCGTGGAACCCCTGGGGGCATCTGCACTGGAAGGAACCTGGGGCGTTAAAGCACGAAGCGTGTGGGTGACACGGCCCCGCCCTGCACTCGTCGATATCTGCATCCAGAGATCAACACATAACACACTCAGGACGAAGACCTTAAATACAACTTTAACAGAAACATTAGTCAAATTTGAGTGTAACTTTACTGTGACTTGTTTACTAGTGGAATTTTAGTAGAATTTTAGTGAAACGTTGGTTGCACAATGAAACTTTAGAGAAACATTTCGGGAACTTTTGTGGGACTTAAGCAAGGACTTAAGCAGAATAAGAACTTAAGCAGAACTTTTATTGAACTTGGAAGAACTTTGGTGGAACTTTAGTAAGACTTTCACAGAACTTTAACAAACATTTAGTAAATTCTTTGTGGAACTGCAGTAAAATTTTAGTAGAACCTAAGAGGAACTTCAGTCGATCTTTGGTAAAACTTTAGTAGCAATTTAGTCAAATGTTAAATTAACTTTAACGTGACTTTGTGACTGTGTGTGTTTACTAGTGGAACTTAAATGAAACTTTAGAGAAACTTTGGCGGAACATTAGTGTCACTTTTATCAAACTTAGAGGAACTTTTGAGGAGCTTTTTAGTAAATCTTTAGTGGAATTTTAACAGAACTTCAGTGGGACTTTAACTTTAACAAACCTTTAGTAAAACTTTAATGAAATTCAATAAAACTTTACTAACACTTTAGTGGTTAGTAAAATTCTAGTGGATCTACGTGAATTTTAGTGGAACCTTTAGTGAAACTTTAGTAGCACTTGTGGAATTTTAAAGGAACTTTGGTTCAACTTCAGTGAAACTTTCGAGAAACTTTGGTGGATCTTTAGGGCGACTTCAAAAAAAGCAAAGCTGATTTTTTATTGAGCTTAGAGGAACTTTTGAGGAAACTTTAATAGAACTTAAACAAACCTTTAGCAAAAAATTTGTGAACTTTTAGTGAATTTTAGTGGAATTTCAGTGCAACTTCAGAATAACTTTGAACTTTAATAAAACTTTTCAGAAACTTTGGATGAACTTTAGTGGGGCTTCACGAGAATGTAAATGAAGCTTTTATTGAACTTAGAGGAATTGTTGAGGAACTTAAAATTTTAATGGAATTTTAGTTGAACTTTAGAAGATCTCCAATGAAACTTTAGAGGAACTGTCAGAGGAGCTTTAGTGGGGCTTCACAAAAACGTAAGAAGAACATTAGCTGAACTTCAGTGGATCTTGAGAGGAACTTCAGTGGGACTTTAGCAGAACTTAAATTGGACTTTAGACAATCCATCTATTCCTATACAGTCACATATATTTAACCTTGAAACCCAATAAATGCAGAAGTTGTGTCCCTCTTTGATCCACCTTCTTTAAGTTTCGGAGGAATACAGGTGGTGGTTACTGTTACCTATACAGGTGCGACTCTCGAGATGAAACTCGAAGCCGTTCTGGCACTGGCAGCTGTGACTCCCAGGTAAGTTCACACACTCTGAGTGAGCTCCACAGGAACTCCGACCTTCAGCACATTCATCCATGTCTAGAAGATCAAAAACAAGAGATAAGAGAGTGGTAAAAAACCAGTGACGTCCCGTGGGTGGTCGCTTCCGCCATCGAGCGGCATTTTTATGTACAAGCTATGACGTAAAGAACCGCTGTCTTTTCTGTGTGTGTGTGGGTACGGCCTCTGTCAGGTGGTGGTGGTGGTGGAGTAAAATCATAGTCTGCAATCATGCCATGTGTGATGAGTGAAGGAGGCCAGAGGAGGACGGCGTCGCTCCGGGAATGCGTGGGAACAGGCTGGAGGTCTGGTTTTAATTAGCGCTAATAACAAGCGCCGAGAGACCCCCTCCTTTCCTTCCTCCCTCCGTAACGTCGATCTGCTCCACGTCTTCTCCGGGTCCGCCCTCCCTCCATCTACTTGCCACGGCGTCCGACCAGGTGAGGTTCTTTCATGAACAGCAAACACAGGCACTCCGGGTGGCCTTTAGGAGGCCCTGGGAGGGAGGGACATGATGACTGGAGGTGAGAGACAACAGGGTTTGGACACCACTTTGGAGGGGAGGTGTGAAACCTTGGCATTTGCTCTTCTTCAAACAAGCTTACCCCCCAGCAGCTGTGGTGACACCCTTCTCCTCCTCCGCCTCTGCCTCGTGTAGGGCAGGCCCACCGTCTCGCAAAAAAATCCACGAGGACGTCAAAGAAACAAAAATTGTGGTTTGGACACAGCCGAGGGTTCTGTCTCCTTCACTCATTGCGTTGTTATTGGTCAAAAATACAAACGCTTAAAATTGATTCCGGTTCAATTTTAGTTCCAGACTGAACGTATTAGGTCTGGTCTTTTTAGACTGTTCAGAAGTCGCAATAAAGGCGCTCCAATTATTCTAAGAGACTTCCCTTTTTTGGCTTTTTTCCCCTCAACCTGAAGGCAAATTTTTCTGGCGTGATCTGGCAACCCCAGATTTAAATGCAGCATGGAACTAAATAGAACGAAACGCCTAACGAACACTTTTGGGGAGGATTTTGTTATTTAATTATGCAAGTTTGACACTTCCGTCCTGTCTTCTCTGTGAAGTTTCTGTGAGATTATCAAAAAATCATGTAAACTAGATTTTACACTTTTTAAAAAGTCTTTTAAATTGATTTAGGTTTAGTTTTAGTTTTAGATTGAACGGATTTTTCCAAGATCTGGAAAAAAATCGGATCTGAAATCCAGCATTTCTCGGCATTTTCCCCTCAACATGGTGGCTTACGTTTCTCGCGGGATCTGGCAACCTCGGAATTAAACGCACCATGGAAACGCCTAACAGACACTTTTGGGTAGAGTCTGAAACCAAGGATTTTCGTTATTTAATTATTAAAGTTTGACGTCACATCTTTCTGTGAGATTACCTCTCTAGTCATGTAAACTTTTTTTACACGCTATATTAACTTTGTTTTATAAACTAATATTAAGCAGAAGCAAACCCGTTGATCAGATTACTGACAAAATCTGATTTCTTAATAATCACACAGATTATTAAATACTTGTAACCCGTGTGTGAACATCATGAGATTAAGAGAAATTGGTAAAGTCTTTTCTACGCCTCCACACAAATTAAGGTTCTCTCTACTTATAACCAGCTTAGGCTGTATTTTTAATGCATTAAGCTTCACGTTAAGCTTTCTTAACCTGCTCAGGACGCTCTCTAATCCACAGGGCTCGAGAGGGGGTAGAGACTTTTGGAAGCGGGCCGGAGCTTCGTCATTACACACAGAGGGAAGCCTCTGATCTCGGGGCGATTCATGTACACACACTTCGGATCGTTTCAGGCTCGGTCCGGCTGCGGCTTGTAATGAATGTCTGCTAAACAGAACGCAGATGGAGTCGGGGCTGAGAGGAATGAAGATGAGGGCGAGTGGGGGGTTCCAAAAACGTTCCAGGCACTCAGCAGTGTAAAACAGGGTGTCAAAGCTCTGGCTCGGCCTCACAGGAGAGGAGCTACAGCTGCAGCAGGACGGAAGAGCTAGCGACGTTTACACTCAGCGGATTCACGCGTCTCGAATAAAAACTGAATCGGAAAACAATCGAATCAGACTCCGCTTAATACTTCAGAAAGGAATCGATTCCTTGCGTATCAAATGATTCCTTTAAGTAGGCTCACAGTGATTCACTTGAGTCATTTGTAACAAAGAGTTTTATTAATTAAAAACGATCAAATCTGGATTGTGTTTTTCTTTCAGTTTCGTTCAATGTCTGCTTTGCGCAGCTAGACATACACAGTGACGACTGGTTCTTAACAAACAACTCTTTTTATTCGTGGACAGATATTCAGATTGTGATCAGTGGTTCAGAAGCGAACCGTTTACTAACAAACGATTTATTTTAGTTTATTGTGATTTACGAACTTAAGTGATTCAGTTATGAATCGGTTCCTTTTAATTACACAGACAGACAAATAGTCAGATTGTGAACAGTGGTTCAGTAATGAATCATTTGCTAACAAACGACTCATGTTAGTAACTAGATTTATAGTGATTTACGAACTTAAGTGATTCACTAAAGAATCGTTTTTTTTTTTAATAACTCTCTCAAACAAAACATATTCCAATCAGTGATTCAGAAATGAATCATTTATTAATGAATGACTCGTTAATAACTAGGTTTACTAACTTAAGTGATTCACTAAGGAATATGTTATTTTGAATGACTCATCTGTAGTACTGAAATGAATCATTTATTAATGAACAACTCGTATTGGTAACTAGGTTGATTATGATTTACGAACTTAAGTGAATCACTAATGGATTGTTTTTTTAATGACTCTCAAACAGATTATTCAGACTGTGATCAGTGGTTCAGAAATGAATCATTTATTAATGAATGACTCATTTTGGTAAACAGGTTGATCGCGATTTACGAACTTAAGTGATTCAGTAATGAATCGGTTCTTCAGACGGACAGCGATGAGCCATTCCAGAATGAACTGATTCTTTTTGAATGGCTCTTTTTCGCTTTGCTGCTTGACAGTAAACAGCATTTCATAAATGAGTCAGTTGCGTCGACTCTTTTTTTATGTCTCATTTATTTTAGATAGAGCATTAAAAATGAATCTCTAATGAATCAATTCTTAGGCAGACAGACAAACAGATAGGTACCGATTCCTGATTCACAGATGATTCACTTTCTGACTGACTCATAATCGTGCTCCTGGCCTTACCGTAGCAGTTGCGCCCGTCTCCGGTGTACCCCGTGGCACACACACAGGTAAACTGCTGTCCCTCGGCCGGTAAGCACTGCGCCGTCGTGTCACAGTCGTGGCTTCCTGAATAGCAGGGGTTCTGCACAGGGTCCGGGACGTGACCTGCAGGGACAAAGAGGAAACGGTTACAGATTTCAAAATAATGTGGCTTTAATGAGGAGCGACTTCATGATGCGGAAATGGAGCTTTAAGGAGGAAATTAAATATAGGGTTATCTCCTGCACGTACAACATAAAGAAACACCGGCGGAGTGTGTGTGTGTGTGTGTGTGTGTGTGTGTGTGTGTGTGTGTGTGTAAGCAGTGTATGTAAGCGTAAGGCTAGGTGTAAACTCCG
Source organism: Ancistrus triradiatus (assembly GCA_025084515.1). NCBI lineage: Eukaryota > Metazoa > Chordata > Actinopteri > Siluriformes > Loricariidae > Ancistrus > Ancistrus triradiatus. The sequence continues at coordinate 131,972 of JAJAGP010000769.1, read as the reverse complement.
TCACTCTGGTGCTCAGATCTTACTGGTCCACCCCTAATTTTGCCTCGGGGGTCAAAGCACTTGACCTAGAAAACACAAACAATTCTGCAGCACCTATAAAAACACAACCCCCAACACACACACACACACACACACACACACTCCAGGAGACCCTATCAGCATTTTTCCAACCAACCCTCCAGTGCTGGAATCAGAACCTTATCTGGAACCATTCCTCAAACAAGCACAGACTAAAAATAAAATAAGCAGGCACTAACAGGAGCTGCAACGTAAGCCAGTCTATGACTAATAAAGGTCTAGAAACTGGAATTTTAAAAAGTTTTTGATATCCATTTTTAAAAGTCTGCTTAATTGAAGCGACTTTTTAAAGTTCAGAGAAATTAAAATATATATTTTTAAAGTTAGTTTCAGAACTCTCTAGGAATACAGGGATTTTTAATATTAGTTTTATTATTGTTTATTTATATGATTTATGCAAGCCAACGACTAATAAGAGTTTAAAACGTTAATAAAAAGAACAAATAAAAACAGGCATACAGTGCTTTTTCATGAAAAGCATTTTTGGGGATTTATTTATTTATTTACTTTACTTTTTGATATCCATTAAAAAGTCTAAATAGTTTATTTCCTTTTTAAAATTTTGAGCAAGTAAAATTGTCATTTTTGTTTAGTTAGTTTCAGATATTTTCTAGGTTAAAAAATAATGCACACGGGGTTGTTTATTAATTTTGTAATAAAATGTACGCGAGTCTTTTTGATATCCGTTAAAAGTCTGATTGTTTTCAGTTCCTTGTTAAGGTTCAGACAAGTAAAAATGTAAACATTTTTTAAAGTTAGTTACAGATCTTCCTAGGTTTAAAAAATCATGTATACATTTTTTAAATTACATTTTTGTACGTTTTTTTCCAGTTTATGGACTATGAGCGTTAAATCCATCATTTTACATTTAAATACCCACTACAGGAAGCTTCAGGCTTAAGAAGAAAAATGTGATTAATCGCAATTAATTACAGCAAAATGTGTGATTAATGAGTTATTTCATGTTTTTTAATCGAGTACTCATTAGTAGAGCCCTGGTTCCTGTGCCAGGTGAATTCCGGGATAGGCTCCAGACCCCCTGCGTAGGAAAAGCAGAGTTAAAACGTTTTAAAGAGAAACCAATGTGATTAGTCAGAGTGAGGAACTGTTTGCTGGACCGTCTCGTGCTCCTGATGAGGCAGAGATGACGCATCGGCCTGGACTCGAACCATCAGACATTAAACCCAGCTTGATTTCCTCACCCGGGGCCAGGCATCAATTTGGCCAATTATGAGAGGCAGACAGGAAGAGCGTTTGAAGTGAGGGAGCGAGACGGTCTTCTTTCAAAGCGACTCCGCGGGAGATGGAGGAACAGCAGGAGGAGCAAAAAACAAAGAAAAAAAGCTGAAGACGAGCAGTTGCAAATGGGGGTGGGGTGTGTGGGGGGGTCCTGGAGTCGTTTTTAACTCCGGCTTAATTAAAGGGATGAGACAAAAGTTTAGGGCTTTTTTTAACGTGGAAGAGGGGGCACAGTGAACGAGGTTAATATGCCAGGTGGGAAGAACCTCTCATGATCCAAAAGGTCCGTTCCCACGTGTTTGGTGGGTCATGATGAAACGTTCATCCACGGATTCAAGCAACGGAAAGCCAAAAGGATCAAAAGAATTAGAGCTCAGCGTCTTAAATCTTGCTTGTTTTTTAAATTTTTTTTACATAAAACCTTAAATGTTACCACATGACCCGATCCTTCTTTTTCAGCACACAAAAGCACAGTTTAAAGAAGCACAAACACAAACACAGAGGGCATTACTTGAGGCTGGTGATAGTGTTAAACAAACAAACAAGTAGTTACCCAACACCCACGGGCGGGGACACACCCCTAGAGAATGCCCCTACAAGGTATTGAACCCCTGCAACCTTTACGTCCTTGCGTACTTTTGTGTTTAAGCTCTTTAAGGTATCTGGATCAAAAAACGAGGACGTGGCAACCGTTCCCAGCACTGAGATGCAACCTAGGTTCCTACGAGACAGGGGACGCCAGAACTGCTACTCATCCTGCCTAAAATTGGACTACAAATTCGCCCTGTGAATTCCTGGACAGCATCCGCCTCGCCAGGGCCTCAGACCGGGGGTGCCCCCGCGTTACACACACGGATCGATTCATACAGTACGCAGATAGAGCAGCGAAAAGATGTGTCGAACAGGACTAAAAGAGGTGTAAACAAGGATCTAAGATCGATCTGTTTTCCCGAGCGGAACGTGTCCAAAAAGTTTGCCCAGCCTTGCCAGATATGCATGAAACCAGCAGTTCAGCCCAAAATGCAGTTCAGAATGCCTTTGAACGGATCTGAAGTGCTTGTAATGTCACGTTCAGCCCTGTCAGCCCAGTCACGTCAGCACTAAAGCAGCTCTTAAAATCACCTCAAAAGCTCCATTAGTCAGACCGAACACCAGCACGGCGACGGCTCGTGACTCGTCAGTGCTGAAAGACGCTGTAATTACAGTCAGCACCAACAGCTGCTTTTCAGACCAGCCCTGTGCCCGATGAAGGACGCGAGGAGCTGAAATCGGTCGGCCCTGTGTTCCCATGACATCACTTTGACAGCAGTTATTCACCCGACTCCATCCGGTCCATAAATCTGTCGTTGAGGGATGTTCTTTGCGAGTGTAATAACCACGCTAAACGTCCCTCAGCAGCTGGCGTGGATGTTCTACGCTAAAACCCACCACGAGGTTTGAGCCTCAGGTTTAACTAGTTGTTATTTTGGAAGGAAAATGCTTTATAATACATAAATCTGGCAACCTCAGTCACAGTTTTGAGCCATATTCTTCCCAGAGAAAATATTTTCCTCGTCTTCGTACGTCCTTTTCTTTTTCTTTTCTTGAACCCATTCTCAGCGTTATCTCCGTACTCTATGAAAGCCTCTGTGTATTTAACGGGGGCACCCCTGGTCTGCATCACAGAAGCGCTGGAGAGCAACCGACATTCTTTGTTTAGCTTGGGATGCTTGTCTGCCGGGCCGTCCGCCTCACAGGGGGGGGGGTATGGGGTCCTGACCCGGTTGTGCCTGTGTGTCATGTGACACAGACCAGGGGTCCCCCCATAACAGAGTATCAGGGGTACAGAATTTGAGGACGATCTCAACAAATCCCAATAAATCCCAATGTTTTATTCTGAGTTTTTTCAGACAGTTTCTTTCTTAACACAGATCTGGCAACCCTGGTCAGGCTTTACTTCTTACTTATCAGCTGCCCTAGTGCCATTCACTCGTCCCAAACAGAGTGTTAAATGAAAAAGAGCCTCCCTCGTTTACGATCCCGGCAAAATCCGTTCGGATATTTATCTATTTATTTATTCATTTAGTTATGAGCCACCTGCTGCACTATTACACAATCTGGTCAGCACAGCTGCGTTCACTGGGGATTGGATGGGTCGCAAACTTTTTCCACAAATACCCCTCGTGGTATTCAACCCCTTAAGGACCTAAACTGCGAAAGAACGTGGCAACCATTCTCAGCCCCGAACTGCAACCTGGGTTTGGTGCCTCGCTGTTCCTACGATACCATGGATGCCAGATCCTCCCCTGACACTGCAGAAAGGTGACTACAGGCACACTGCGAATTCTGGGATAGTGTCCGGTTCGCCAGGGACTCGGACCAGGGGTGCCCCCCATGTTACACACACAGGTCGCTTCATACAGAACGCAGATCAAGCGGAGAAAATATGTGTAAAAAAGAGGTGTACACAAGAAAAGGGAATGATTTTCAGGGAGTAATTTGATCCTAAAAGAAAAGGTCTATGCCAGGGTTGCCAGATATGCATAAAACAAGCAATCCAGCCAAAATGCAGTTTTTTCCTGTTTTTCCTGGTCTTTCTTTCCAGAACGTTTAACGTGCCGCTACTCCCTCTGACAGAGCAACATCAGGGAGTGTTTTGGCTCTGGCAGGAGGTTCAAGAAGCGCTGAACCCTGACCGTGAGAGAGAAGAAGCGGAGAGGATCATCTCCGGCTCCCCCACGCCTGTCTGCTGTCAGCGAGTTAATAAAGCGAAACCCTCCCAAAACGAGGAGACGAGTTCATGACGCACACGCCCCTGTCCCCTATGGTTCGAGCCTCTAATAACACAGGGGCCTCGTCTGCACCCCCCGCAAAGAATCAGCAAAAACATCAAAGCGTTCGCCCTCACAAAGCAGCTACTCGAGCGTATCCCTCACCCTCACGTACCCCCTCCGAAATCACCCTGGGCTCGCTGGATCTGGAGCTTCACGATCCTGACAGGGGTCCTATCAGATCCTCCCTCATACTTCACAGTTCATGTTTTGGAATTGAAGCAGCTCCCTGACAAGGACAAATGTGTTTCTATCTAAAACCTTTAAAAATGTCATCATTATTATCATTGTTATTATTGTATAATTATATGTTATTATATGACTTTAAAACGTGCAATTATAAATTTTATAAAAAAAAACAAAACTAAATAGTAGTACGTGTGTTATTACTACTATATTAGTAGTAGTAGTAGTATTATGTTAATATTTATTCTTTTATGAATTTGATGAATGAAAAAAAAATCTAAATTTATACATTTAAAATTTATAAACAAATGAATAAATAAATACATTTAACTTTAAATCTAGAATATTACAAAAAAATAAATGTATTATTAAATAAATAAGCTTATTATTATTATTATTATTATTATTATTATGTTACGTTTACACATTTTCACATTTTATAAACGCAAAAATTTCAAATTTAGAAATAAAACAAATAAATAAATACATTTCTTTAAATGTAGAATATAATAAAAAAGTAAAGAAACAAAATATTACAATTACTCATTTTAAATTAACAAATAAAAAAATAAAAAAAATTAATACATGTGTTATTATTGCTATATTACTATATTATTATTAGATTCAATTTTATAAATTTTTAATTGTATATATTTAAAAATGTCAAATTTACAATATATTATTAGTAGTATATCGAATAAATAAATACAAAATACTTAATTATACAGTTGAGTACTAACATTACGAAATATTATCTTTATATATATATATATATATATATATATATATATATATATATATACACACACATACACACGTATATATAATATACTGTATAAAATATATAGTATATAAGTGATATAACACCGAATAACTATTTACTATAACCAAACTAAGTTTACTATAACTCATATAACAGAAATGTTAAAGAAACGCAGCGTGGTTAAAGGCGCCCCCGTTCGCTCTGAGCTTACCTCCGACGGGGCCGATCTTGTTGGTGATGGCGTATCTCAGGACGCGCTCCTCTTTGACGTACATGGCGAAGATCCGCTCCACGGTGAGCTGCAGGGTCTCGGCCGAACCTCGCGCCGCGTGTCTGCAGTCCCGGTAGGTGATGTTCTGCCTCAGCTGGAAGGTGAACTTTTCCTCACCGAGCTCAGTCGATATGACCTTAAAGGTCCTGACCGAGCCGGACGTGATCACTGCAGCACGACAAAAGCAGCACAGGGACGAACTGAGTACCGGAAGCACACCGTCACCTCTAATAGCCCTGCCTCTGTGTGACCTCTAATGACCCCTGCCATGTCCGGACTTTAATAACATCCCCCAGTGTAAAGCAGGTTTTAGGTTCGGAACCGCCGGGCACTCAGGACTTCCTCCAAAAGGAAGGAGGAGTCACGAGATTCTTATTGATCAACTGACCCATAACCTCACAAACCCTCTGCAACTTAGATCTGGAGCGTTATTAAATAAAATAGGTTTTGCAAAAAAAATAAAAAAATAAACCATTTCTGCCACAGGGGGTAATATCACTAGGTTTATAAATATTTTGAATAAATATATACATTTTTTGACAACTTTAAATCTAGAATATTACAAAAAAGAAAATATATTAATTTATGTAATTTATAATATTATAATTTATGTAATTTTAATTTATAAGTAAAGAAACAACAAAATAATTATAACACATATGTGTAATTACTACTATATTATTATTATTATTATTATTATTATTATTATTATTATTACCATTATCATTATTATTATTATTATTATTATTATAACTTTAAATATAGAATATTACAAAAAAGTAAATGAGATAAAAAAGAAACAAATTATTATAATTTGTCATTTTAAATGTATTTAAAAATAAATAATGTTATTACTACTATATATTATTATTATTATTATTATTATTATTATTATTATTATTACTACTACTACCACTATTATTACTATTAATAAGTTAAGTTTTTATACATTTTTACATTTAATAAATTAAAAATAAAATCTAAATTACTATTAATTACTAAATAACTAATAACTACTATTATTACTATTATTATCATTATTATTATTATTAATATTAGTAGTAGTAGTAGTAGTAGATAAAATTTTACAAATGTAAAAATTTCTAAGTTATATTTTAAATTATATTTAAATTATATTTATAAATATAAATTATAATAATACATGTGCTATTATTACATTATTATTATTATTATTATTATTATTATTATTATTATTATCATTACTACTACTACTATTATTATTATTATTATTATTATTAGGTTCAATTTTATACATTAGATTTTATAAATTTACAATTTTAGATTTATAAATACCAAATTCTATAAATACAATAAATAAATACATTTCTTGACAACTTTAAATTTAGAATATTAGAAAAAATTATGTATTAGCGGTAGTATTAGTATATAAAATAAATAAATACCAAATAAAGAAGGCAGTGCTGAGTAATGAGGAACTATGGGAGGTTCTGGAACTCTTACATGAGGGGTAGTACTGGTAGGTTTCTGTAAACGGTTCCAGCTGGACGTTGGCTCCGGGACGAACGAACGGCACGTTACCCTCCAGGCGAGTGTCCACGTTTAGGTAGTTCTGTCCGTCCAAGCCTCTGGCGGTCTGAGTGATGGTGAGTCGCTGGTTACCGGGGTAAAAGGTCACGTCGGCGTGCCGCGTAAACTGAGCACCTGAGAGAGAGACAGAGAGAGAGAGAGAGACAGAGAGAGAGAGAGAGAGACAGAGAGAGAGAGAGAGAAGGGAGTCATTCTGCATTAATAAATAAACCACAGAACCGTTACTACAAATGTGTTTTATGGTTTGTAATCAGGTCCAGATGAGGGTCATGGACCTCGAGTGATTTCCCGTCTCAGCGTTTTATTTATTTGAAGCACCTGCCTCGAATTAAGGTCCGAGATCTCGATCAAGCCTCACAAGGTTTTCCCTCTGCACACTCTTTCCAGCATTCAGCAAACCAGACCAGACTTATCTCTGTACACAATCCTTACCTGGAGATTCCGCTCTAAATGATAACATTAAAACTTTTTTTTTAATTATTTCAAATATTATTTAAAATATGAAAATGCCTTCATTATTTGCTTTATATTTTATTTCATTATTAAAAAATGTTTTATTTAATTAATTAAATTAATTTTTTTATTATTATTATTTAACCTTTTAATTGTATTATTTAATAACCTGAAGTCCCTTTATAATCTATGCTTTATTTTAATTTAAAAAGTTTGCACTTCAGAATTTAAAATCTGAAAATATATTAATTGTTTCTCTTTTTTTAATTTTTTCGTTAAAACCCTGAAGCCCACAAATTAATTAAATATTTAATTATATTACTTCAAATCTTAAAATGATTTTTGAGTTATTACAAAAAAAGTTTCTTAATATTTAGTGAATAATTTAACATTTTAAACTGCATTTCTTAAATCCGTAAAATCACTTAAAATGTTATTTTATTATTTTAAAATGTTTTTAATTTTATTTATTTTTTAAATTATTTATTTAACATTTTCATTTTATTATTTAAAACCCTGAAATGTCTTTATTAAGTATTTATTTAATTAAATCGTCTTCATATTTTTATCAATTTGAAGCACCTGCCTCGAATTAAAGTCTGAGGACGTGATCAAACCTCGGCTATCGGGAAATCTCAGCTCTCAGTCCTGAGAGAAAATGAGGCGGGGGGGGGGGGCGAGGGTTAAACAAACAGCAGCGGGGGTTTCCTCAGGGCTGATTAGGATCAGGGAAAATCCACAGTTGGGAATTTTCTACATCAGAATTACAAATTAATTTGTGCATGAGATTTTCACACGGATAAATCAGGGTTTAAAAAAATCCCACCTGTGATGTTGAATCCGTTCTGGCCGTTGGGCAGCTTGAGGGCGAAGAGCCACCCGAAAAGGCCTCCGATGGGGGCAACGGGCATCAGGGCCCAACCCAAAGGCTCGGGGACCTCGCTGATGGCCGTGTAGGCTCGCCCATCGCCCACCACGATGTAGGCGTGGAGGTCGATGTTGTCCAGTGCCACCGGGGTCGAGCCCACGGACACGACCCCGCTGACCTTCCCGTTCACACGCTGAGGAGCACCTGAGGAATAAAGTATGACATCATACCCAAAGCAACACGACATTTTGTTTTCTAATTTACACGTTAAAGTGTCGGTCGGTTTTTGTTGAAGTCCTTCAGTAAGACTCTGGGGTTTGCGTTTGGTGACGAATCGGCATTACATCCTGTGTTCCTCAGAGCACACCACACCCATACACCCCCGAAAAACTCACAGAGCTCCTTCTGTCCACACACACACACACACACACACACACATTCCAGCGCCAAGCATGTTTTTCCCTCTGCACACTCTTTCCAGCATTCAGCAGAGTCCAAACCAGACTTATTTCTGTACACGATCCTTACCCGGAGATTCAGCTTCAGTGTGAAGAATAGTGAATAATATTCAAACTATTTTACGATTTAAAACAATTAAACATTATTTAAAATATTATTTTAAATATTAAATGCCCTCACTGTTTGAGGACATTTAATATTTAGTAGTATATTTTATTTTACTATTAAAAAACATTTTTTATTTCATTTACTTAATTCTCTTTTCATTATTTAACCTCTTATTTTATTATGTAAAACCCTGAAAACCCTTTATTATTTATGCTTTCATTTAATTTTAAAAGTTTGCACTTCAGAATTTAAAATCTGAAAATATATAATTATTTTCTCTTTTGTAATGAATTTATTAAAATTATAATTTTTTTAATTTTAAAAACTGTATTTTTTTTTTCATTTTATAATATAAAATTCGGTTTTTATTTTTTAAATTTATATTTAATTTTACTATTTAAAACCCTGAAATGTCTTTATTAAAAATTATTTTTGATCTATTAAACATTTTTATTATATTATTAATAATATTCCTGAAAACCCTTTTTTGATTTTATTTTATTATTTAAAAATGCTAGAAATACTAAAACATTTTAGTATTCAAATTTTAATGAAACCAATTAAAATCCTAAAACATTTTTTATTATTGCCTATATTTTAAGATTAGTGGAAAAAATACCCTACTGACTTTGTCATGCCATCGCAAATCTCACTTGTGTTTCGTTCTTTCTCTAAAATGAATGCAGGTCAGTCGCGGGCTGTAGAAGCTGCGAGGGGCTTTAAACTGACCGTCAGGAAGGCAGTGGTGTCCATTTCCATAGAACCCGGGTCGGCAGTGGCAGCAGAAGCCCGACGGGTAATCGGAGCAGAAGGCGTTCTGGCTGCAGGTCTGCTGGAACCTCTCACACGTCTCCTTGTTTTCAGTCGAGTACTGAATGACTGCAGAGAGACCAAGAAGAACCAGAATTACGACGTTCTACCATCTGTCCATCTGTACCATCTGTCTTACGACACTGAAGTTGAAGAAGTCGTGTTTTGGTGTCTCACCTCCTGAGTCGAAGTCCACGTCTTCATCCACGTTCACCACTTGCCCGTCGGGCTGGATGGGATACGCCTCCAGCAGGGTGTATTCAGGCACCGGGTGCTGGGACTGTATGGTTTCCTTGGGTCGACCCCTTCGCGGTTCTGACTCCGCCTCCGATGGGACGGTGTAGTGAGTGGGAGGGTCCGGAGTCAGCGTGACCTCTTCTTGTCCTTCGTCAGGATGAAGTGGAGGGAGTTCCGTGTCCACCTGGTGGTTCAGACCCTCCGCCTTGGAGGCGTCCTGGCCCGCCTCGGCGAACTCGGGGACCTCCGGGGTCTGGAAATCGGGATCGACGTTGTATTCCTGCTCTTCGTCGAACGAGTTGTCGTCCGGCCCGTACTCTCCTTCGGGGTATTCGGCTGTGGTTTGGAACACGACCGCTTGTTTTCGAGGGGTCACGGTGGGTAAATGGGACAGGAAGGGGTCCGAGGCCTGGGCCGGGACGACGTTCTCGAAGGCGTAAAGGCCCCCGACATGAAAGAGCCAAACGCCGGGGACACCGGTGTTACCCCGCCTGAAATCAGATCAGATCACATTACGTTTTTTGGGAGACACACCCAGGTAAGGGTTACTGGTACGAGGCGAAGGCTTACTGGTACAGGTTCTTGACGGACTGCTCATTACTGGTGAGGCTGTAATACGGCCCCTCGGTGCGTGAGAAGATCAGGTATGGGATTTCCCCCCTGGTGAAGCCGACCCGAGCTGGGAGCTCGATCTCGACGTGGAAAGTCTCTTTGGGACGGGTTCCAAAGAACTGCAGGCCATCCTCCGGGTAGAGAAACAGGGCGTACGTGTTGTCCTCGTCGTAAGCCACAACCGCCTGGAAGGTGTTTACCTGTAACGCGAGATTGGCATCAGGTCACCGATTCAAACGGAAATTCGGGTCTGTTTGGGGAACGAACACTCTCACGTTCATAGAGGACGGTTTATTACCTGCTTAGAACAGTTCTGAGCGACTCTCTAGGGCCTCGTACCAAGACCGGGCCGCATTTGGCGTGCTTATTTCAGAATCCTCCGCACCACCACGTTCTACTTTGTTCACACCCCATTAAAAAGACGTCTGACCACTTCAGACCTCTGTTTAGAGCGCCATAAACACCCGCCGCGTTCCCCTGGACGGTTTGTTATGCCGTCGTCTCATTACGTCCACAGATCAGAGAGCAAGACGTCCCGAAACATGGCCACAGGCGGATCCAAGCCGCCTCGGACCACCCACTACTTCCAGAATGGACGTTCTCATTTTAAAGTTACTTCTGAACCCTCTTTCTATGTCTTCGAGCACTTGTGCCAAACGGCTCCGTCACCGGCACGCCCTTCAGGCACTTCACAAAAACGACACCTCCAAACCCCCCAAGGACCCCCCACAAACAATGCCTGTGCCTTCCCGAGAGCCCCAGGCTCCCTAATTCCGCCCCTTCATGCTCGAGTCGCCCTCCTGCCCTTAGCTTTTTCGAAATTCCTAATTACAAGACCACACTGCCTCGGAGCGCCGCAGGAACACACCCATAAACAAGATTGTTTAAAGATGTTGTTGTAAATAATTAGGCACCCACTCGCGCCGGGCGGGGCCGAGACGGGGCCAAGACGGGACCGCGGAATCAGAGCACAGCTGTTCGCTCCAACCATACACTGCTCGTTTGGGAGGACGTCTCCTCCTTCCGCCTTCCGCCGTGGCACACCGAGACGGACGTTTGGGGGCCAGAGGCTTCGGCTCCGATAAAGGCGATTCAGTCCGAAAGGAAACCACACGAGACAACCACACGACCCCACCCCCACAGAGGCCGTCCCGAACGCTCCAGCCAAGAGGAAGAAGGACAAATGAACTGGAGGATGTTTTCCCCCGCCAAAAACAAAACTTCCCCCTTAATCAGCGGAGACTCCGAAACGAAATGCTGCAGCGACAGTAAACACAGTCCTGGTTCGACAAATATTTGAAATGACGTCACACAAATTTGGAGATGCCTGCGTTAGTTACGTATTTTACCCTTTTGCCGAACATGTGTCTCGATAATCGGTGCTGTTAGACGATTCAAATATTTAATCACCATTAATCACATTTCTTGGGCATCTCACGCATCCGCTGTCGCACAGTAATGAACCGTGACGAGTAAAGGAGTACGAAATCGCTTATACCCCTCGCCAAATCTGTTTCCAATGGTCTAACAGTGCATAAAGACAAAGGGACTATTTTGGACAACGCCTAACTGCGTCACTACAGTTGTCTTGCATTTTGAAACGAGAAAAACGGCATTAAAATCATTGGTATTTTTGACAGCTCTAATATAAACATATACGACACGAAGACCTGTCCCGCACCACGAGGAGCCCTGAGACGGGGAATCCAGCCCTTATATAACGCCAGAATCACACTAGGGTCTGTCTTCTTACTGGTAAACATTGACGTTGCAACTTTGCGAATAAGACTTGGTGTGAACGTTGAAGCACTTGAGCGTAAAACAGATGTGCTGGGTGCAGATGTGCGGTTTCTGAGTCAGCACACCTCCCGAGCCGACGGGCTCTGTCCAGCTCAAGTGAGTAATTAGTCCCGCTCCGTTTACGAGCCGTCTGGAGTCCCTCGAGCACTCAGGATACGAGAATGTGGACCTCTTTGTGAGGGACCGGTTCCAGAACTCGTACCGGGACGCGTTTAATGCGCAGCACAGCTGCCTGTCCTGGAGCGGAGGGGCCAGAACACACCCTGAACATGACTGAGAGAATGGGCCATTCATTCCTGCATAATGTGCCGTTTCTTATGTTTTTTTTTCCCCATCATCTGGCGCTGAAATCGATCCAACGACCTCCTCCTCCTCCACCAACCCCCCTCTCTCCTCTCAACACGCAGATCTAATTACGTTTGGTTTTTAAAAATGCTCCACAACAAACCAGGACTAAGATCCGAACCGGGCGTCGACCCTAAACAGCATTCGAGGGCCACAGTCCTGTTCTTTCCCACCACTTTTCCTGTGAACTCGGAAATTAGAGGCTGGAAGGATTTAGGGACAGATTAGTAGTCAGCGAGGAGCAGCGACCGGCGCACAGGTGCCCCGTGGGCCTGCAATTACAGCACGAGAGAGGAATTAAGCCGACAGAGCTGATAACCTGCACCTTTAAGGGGTCAGAGCTGAGCCCCCAAGCCTCGGGGGTGCATAGTTCACCCCGCCCAGTACCTCCCCAGATCTAATCTGAGCAGCCACACTTGACAGGATGTTGTTCGTTTTTTGTTTTAGCCTTAAAACGTGAATTTGTGCTGGTTATAGTTAGAGTTGATATAATTATAGCTATTAAAGGTTATATAAGCACTTTTGGGAACAAGATTAGCCTTAATGAACCGTCAACAAGTCGTCGAAAGTTATCTGAACCCACACCCGGAAAATGAATATTCGGAGAATGGGAGTGTTATATGGATTATTTCGTATGTAGAAATCCCTACCTCGTTCCTGCATCTTTAACACACTTCACACTTTTAGCTGTTTCTTGTGTTAATATTTGAATAAAAAAGGAAACGGACGGTGCCGGTAGAGGCAAAATGCCACTCAGAGTTACGTTATGTAGATACACACAAGATCGGAATTCTCAGCTTTCACTTTTACAGTCCTTCGCTCATTACACTGAAGTTTTATAACTTTAAACGTTCAGCTTTTATCTTGCCAGAGGAGGGATACGAACCAGAAAAAAGGCCCAGCATTGGTAAGCAGGTTCGTATCCCTCCTTGGATCACATGACCTCTCCTGACTGATCTCTCACCCGTCCCGATGTTTCGCCGTTGCGCAACACCTCTTCGTACGCTCCGACGTTCTCCCAGGTGGCGATGACGGCGTGGGTCGGGGTGAACTGGGTCCCTGGGAAGCCCCTCTGGACCTCGCTGGACACTCGGTTTAGGATGCCTGGGGACTCGGTCTGACGGTAATAGATGGACCCCTTCCCGTTGCTGGTGTCTATATCAGCAAGGAAAGGGGCGATGACAGGGAACTCGGTCGGGAAGCCGTCATCGACGTACTGCTTCTCCATGGGCAGGTCCTGGGTTGAGATGATCCCATTGGTGGCCACCTGGAACCGAACGGGAGACATGGAGGGACTCATTCTGAACTCACTCACAAACACTCACTCAGTTATTCACAGTTAAATCTGATTCTGATTATGAATATTCAGATAACAGACTTTAACCCTAGTCAATAAATTTTAATCCTAAATCAGCACATTTCTATCTAAATGCATAAAAGTTTAATCCCAGTTCATTGCTTTTCAATCTTAATTTACTACATTTTAATATTAATTCAGTGTAATCTCACTTCAGCGCATTTTAATCCTAATTCAGTGCATTTTAATCATAAACCAGTACTTTTTAATCCCTAAATCATCGTATTTAATCCTAATTCATGACATTTCAATCTTAATTCAGTGCATTTTAGTCTTAGTTCAGTGTAATTTAACCCCAATTCATCATATTTAATCCTAATCCAGTGCATTTTAATCCCAATTCAGCACATATTAATCCTAATTCAATGCATTTAAATTATAATTCACTCATTTGTTCATTCATTCACTCAATCTCTTATCTGTCTAATCTCATGTTAATTCTAATTCAGTCTTTTAAACCTAATTCAGTGCATTGTAATCATAATTCAGCACAATTTTCCTAATTCATTCATTCATGCATTCCTTTTCTTGACCTCTTAATCCTGATTCAGTAAATTTTATTCCTAAATCAGCACATTTTAACTAGACTAATTCAGAATATTTTACTCTTAATGCAGCGTATTTAATCCGAATTCAGTTCATTTTCATATTAATTCATAATATTGTAACCGAATTCAGTGCATCTCACCCTAGTTCAGTATATTTCATTTTGGTGCTAATTTTTTTAAGGATTGATTTTGGATTAGGCCGGTCTATAAGTTCTTCAGGGATCTTCCCAAATGGCCGAGTCCCAGACCAAACCTCTCAGAAGCTTCAGTTTAGCAGAACTACATCTGATCCCAGTTCCTGAAGCTGTGTGGAACTGCTGGAACTTTAGAAGAACTAAAACTCACTCACGTAGAGGTTACTGAAGGAGGTTTCGTAGAAGCGCATGGCTTTGCTCAGTGCCATCACTTTGGATGTCTCATCATCTCCTTCCTGCAGGCTCTGGTCTCCATGCAGGGGTCCGTAAGGGAACAGTTCTTCTCTCTGGAGACCCAACACAAGGCTCAGCACGCAGCAAAGTTGGAGCACGAGCCCCACCGCTTTCTTCCACATGATTCCGACAGGAGCGCGAGCAACTGCGCGTGGAGGACTTTAAACCTCTGATGCTGCTCTGATGGACCTCAGGAATTTGAGCTCGGACGATGCGCCTCCGGGTTGCCAGATCCTACAAACCTTAAACAGGAGGAGCTTTTTCTGCTTTTAAGTGAGTGAGCGGTATGCGGTGTGTGTTTAGCTCAATCTGGCAACCATCTTGGGCGTAGTTTCCCATTATTCCTTGCATATGATTGGCTGTTCGTTTTATGGGAGCCCATACTTGGCAAATTCAGGAGTTTCGAAACTTTTAGCTGCATGTTAACTATTTTCATAACATCGTATGTGCTTTACATGATTTTGTTATATCATTTGGCACACTGACCTGCTCCAGACATCAGGTTAAACCTTGAAAAAACGTCCAAAATCAGGGGTTCACAAACTTTTGAGTACAAAACCGTATTAGCAGTAGTAGTAATGGGTAGCTATACATTTAAATAAACAGCAATTAAACAAAAAACATTAAGACGGTTCAAAATGGAAACTAAAGCCTCTTCAAACTGCATGTCCAATCTGACGTTCCTGTGCTGCCACCTTGCGGTGATTCAGTATAGCAACAACTCCGATAAGTCCGTTCATGATTTTTAAAAATAGATTTGTTTTCATTAACGTCATCAGAACTTCAAAATGTTTAAAAAAGTTAAAACTTGAGTATGTAAATGCTATATATTGGGTCACATTAATCATTACACAAGTAATTTTTGTTCCAGTCCCTCAGTAAGCTTGTTACCTTTATGCTAACTTAAGTTTCGCAAATTTATAGTTGTTGTGACTTATTTGTTTTTACAAAAATTGTACTAAATTAATAACTGACAATTTAATCATCTAAAATGTAACTTCAGGAACTTGTACCTGTTACTTTTAGAGCAGTTGATTGTTTTCAATTCAATATCCCACCACAACAGAGTAGTTGGCTATTCAGGAGTTGAATAGCCTTTCGGTCTTTTCGGGTGGACACGATTGGTTATGTCTGAGGGAGGGGATGTTGTAAGAGGGGATAATCCCTTGGCTATGCCTTCACTGGGTCCTGTGATTGAATAACAACCCATCCAGGGCGACCCAGTTCAGTATAACTGAAGATAAACAATAAAAACAAACCTTACAAACAAAAACTAGTAGATCATCTCGAGGTGCTTAAACTTTTCCACTTATATTTAAGACCATTCCATGGAAAGGTGGTGACCAAGGTTCGAAAACCTTGGCATATCTACCCATGATTATTAGGGTGATGAGTAATTACAATAATGGATGTTTAATTAATGTATTATGTAACTATATGTCCCAACATGATGCTTATGTAAAAGTCCCTCCTAAATATGACTAAATAATAAAATGCAAGGTTTTTATGCAGCAAGTGTTTCCAGTGTGGGAAAGAAGAGGCTCTACACACTCCCTCAAAAGTCAAATTTGGCATTTAGAGAGATAATGTCAGCGTATGCAACTCATGCTTTGGAGGAAATGTGAGGCGGCAGGATAAGGGAGGACAGAATTGATGAGAGGAAATGCATTCTCGAGGAAACCACTCGAGGTTAATATTAAATAATTTCCCACTGCAGCTATTTGACAGCTTGGGATTTACTACCAAGGAGGAATCCATAACTAAATATCTGCTTGCATAATTTTATGTGATGATCTGGCCAGTCTGCTTTTCATACAAACTCATGGAAAAGGTTTAGTAACCCTAGGATAAGTACTAAATTAAAATAATTCAACACAACCTTTGCAGGAAATGAACTTAAATTGCATTTACTGCATCTTATCCAAGGAAGCTCATACAATCTTAGGTACAATCCAAGCCATAGTGGAAGCATACTAGAGCTGGGTCATGAACCCTGAATCTTCTGGTCAGCATTCATAAACCTTTTTTTATGATCCACTAGTGTTTCTGTCAGCTTTCGACTTGTTAATGGTTTACTCAAGTGTAACTAAACATAAATTACCAAGGGATGGCCAAACTATTTAAGCTAAAACAGTTAACATCTCCATCTGATGCACATACTTCCAGTTATAATATAGTTCTAAGTTGCTTAGCTAATTTATTTCATTTCGGGTGACATTGTGTAAATTCCAGTTATGGCCAAACCATCCTCTTGACACAACATTCCCTTTGTACTACAGTTAGGTGACATTTGGGTGACACTGACCGGAATGTTCCACTTACATGAGAAACTGAATGTACTCAAATTCTGGAATGAGTATATTTGGGATGACATTGCGGAAATTCCATTTTAGGCCAAACAGTTCCATTAACACAACGTTCCGCACATGCTACCATTTTGGGGTGGCTACCATTTGAAATCACAGGCCAGGCCATGACATGCACTTGACCGTCCCCATGCACTACAATTTTTTGGATGACTACCATTTACAGTATCTCCATTTTGATTGTTATTTTCCATAAGACTCTACAAATACGCTACAACTTTTCACTGACATCACCAGTGATGTAGTCTTATACATTTATAGTATTTGCAAACGTGTGTATCCACAGGGATTTCCATAACTGCTGTGTATTGTTGTTAGGAGATATTTTCTGCATTAGGAAATCAATGGCAATGGCATACCTAGTTTTTAAGGTGGGGCATTGTAATTCATTGTAATTCAGTCGTTGTAATGCACATGTGCCTCACATTTGTAAAATCAAAAAAGAAAAGTGTTCCATTAAAAGCTTCCCATGAAATACAGTTTTTGAGGTGACAATTTGGATTGACAAACATTTAAGAGACATTTTGTGCAGTGTTGCCCAGTTGTTCTATATCTATCATTCTACTATCGTTTTTTTTTTACTATCATTTAATGAATATCGTCTAATTTTTGGCTAAAAGGTTCCCCTTAAATTACGATCACATTCTTCTACTACCTCGCAGAAACAAGAAATTAAACTAGAAATACAGTAAAGAAGTGAGCATGAAAATTGCAGTCGACGTCCTTGGTCTTTAGGGGGTGCAATACGAAAGCGAATTTTAGAGAAACTCTTTTTTTCCTGGCCAAATAGGAACCTGTTCTAGGCTTGAGTTTTACAAACATAGTTCATTTTTCTTCAGTTTTAAAGATTCTGACTGTTGAAATGACTTTTTGATTTCCGACGCAATTATAAATGTGTTCTGCACATTATAACCTGTTATCGATTGAAAATGCTGACTTGTGTGAAACTCACGGCTTATCTATGAGCTTTAACTGTTAAACATTAAACTTACTTGTAAATCAACACTGTTCTACGTTAGAAGTGATCTTTCCATGGCCAAGGAAACTATTCTAAACTCGACTTTTACAAAAACAAAAATGAGTTACTTTTAAAGTATGGTAATAACGTTACCATAGTGTATAGTGTAGCCTAATAAAACTATATAAAGCTAGACGTGTTTTTTTTTTCCAGTTTTACAGATTGTGACTCTGTTGAAGTTTTATTGCTAGCTCTAGATAGAACACGTGTTGTGCAAATTATAACCTGTTACAGACTGAAAATACTGTGCGAAAGTAACAGCTTACCTATTAGCTCAACGATTAAGAATTACATGTAAATCAACACTGTTCTATGTTAGAAGTGGTCGAACGGTGGTTGTTTGGGTTGTTTGTGCTAATTACAGCGTGAAGCTAGGTGGCTGCCAACCCAAACAAACGGAATTTAGACTGAAAATGAAGCGTGGTTACATGCAGGATGTCATGTACCATTATTTCGTGATGAGTTTTGGTCCGTTGTGGTTTAACATTTGGCAGAGGTGCATTTGGGGGCTGGTTTAAAGAGAAAGGGGCGGATTTTGAACGACGATCAGGGCTGTAATGAGTCACTGTAATCTGGCAACCCAGCACATCAGTCAGGTTCTTCAGTGACAGCGCTGGATCGATTGAACACGAGAGCTCTCGGAGCTCACGTGGAAGCATCTAAACCTGGATAAACTTCGGAGTCAAGATAACGATGGATGAAATAATCTGAAAATGGATCATTTTTTGGACGTTGTCCTTGGTTTGCGGACTAAGAGAGTTTTATTACTGAGGTTTTATTAAAAAAATACGGACTTGGCTTTTTACTCAGCGGTCCGGGTTTCACTTTGAATTGAACTTTTTATGACAAACTGGGAAAATCACGTCTACTTCTGACTAACTCATCGTAATGAGCAAAACTGTACGGAAAGGATTTCAGTATTTTTGTAACTGAGACATCCTTGGTGAGCCAAAATTTACATGCCCGATTCATAAACTAACGGCTGGAATTCAAACCGTCCGCTGCTCCAATTCAAAATCTAACGGCTGGATTCAAACAGTAACGGCAGAAACGAACCTCCTGACGTTTAAACTCACGAGTTCAACTGCTGAATTAAGAACGTAACACCTGAATTCAGACTAAAGCTCAGGAATGAAAGCTAAATTCAGACTCTAACGGCTGATTTAATGCTGACTCAGGATGACTGCCATCCAAGCTGAGGAGAATAACACCTGTCACCACATCCGAACGGTCGAAGACAGGGCCAGTCCGTTGATCAGCGCTCTGATGTTCGCCGCTGGAGTGCTGGGGAACTTGGCAGCGCTCGTGCTGATCGAAGTCCGGAAGGAGCAGAGCCGCAAGCAGCAGGAGCACAATCAGCGCCGTTCCTTGTTCAACGTGCTCGTGATCGCGCTGGTGGTCACGGACCTTGCGGGCACCTGTATGGTGAGCCCGCTAGTGCAGGCAGCGCATGCACTCAACACCACGCTGATTGGCATGAGCAATGCCGCATGCCCTTACTTTGGCTTCGCCATGACCTTCTTCAGCCTGGCAACGCTGTCCATGCTGCTGGCCATGGCGCTCGAGCGCTGTCTCTCCATTGGCTATCCGTACTTTTACGGGCGTCGAGTGAGCCTGCGTTGCGGCTACATTGCCATCCCCTGCATCTACGCGTTATGCGCCCTGTTCTGCTGCCTGCCCTTCGCTGGCTTTGGAAGGTACGTCCAGTACTGCCCTGGCACGTGGTGTTTCATCGATATGAACCCTAGCGGGAGCAAGGACCTCGCTTTCGCCAACCTGTACGCCACGGTCATGCTGGTCATGGTGGTCTTGGTGGCCGGCTGCAACTGTTTCGTGGCATATCACCTGGTGCTGATGTACCGGCGGCGGACGGTGAACTGCGGAGGCTCTGCCATGCGCAGCCGCAGGGAACGGAGACACTTTTTACTTTCACAGGAAGTGGAGTACCTCATTCTGTTGGTCATCATGACTGTCATATTTGTCATATGCAGCCTGCCACTGATGGTAAGAGTAAAAAATGTAAACATTCTGTTTTGCTTGTATGTGTCAGGTGGGACGTCAAAGTCCCAGACCAGCCTAAGAGACTAGCGTTCTTGTTGGTACAGGTTTATAGGTGTTGGTCTCATCTCAGATTACCTCAGATTACTGGACCTTTCCCAACCCAAAAGTTAGTCTTTATGTTGTTGAAAACCCAACACAAGAATGGTCCACCATTTGGTGGTCCATTTTCATTGATAAACAAACCATGTAACCTTCCATTTGTGACACTAGGGCTTCATTAACAATATTTAGTTGTTAACCCATGTGTAAAAGTTTATTATAAAGAAAAAACACATTAGCATGAGGATTTCAAAATTCGTGCTTTCATGGTCTGAAACCATTTGTGAGAGAGTAACAAGGCAAGATCACAGCTTTGACGAAATCCCATCGAAATCTCATTTATACAGCAAATGTTGCTTTCCCACTGCATGTTTTTGTCTCGTCCAGTCAAGAATTTTAACCAAATGCCTTCTATCTGAAGTTTGGTTATGACTGGGTACAAATGGGAGGTTAAACACGTAGTATCAACATAAACATAATCAATTTAGATAATAGCGAAAAGGTTGTGAAATTGTAAAAGCGTCATCTGTTTTTTGTTGAACTCCGAGTTTGAACTCGGGTTTACGTTAATCGGCTCCCGCAGTTGTACAAATTTCCTGCGACGACCAAAACCATTGGTTTCGTCATGGTTCCGAGAGGAAAAACAATGAGACCGAGCCACTCTCTAGATCTCACAGTGATGTGAACTTTCAAAGTGCGAACCGGACTTGACTAGACCGTTCAGGAAATGTAATATTAGAAGAGATGGAAGGAAAGCCTTGCCGCAAGGTGACATTTTCTCTCACACTTGTGGCAAACACTGCAGTGCTCTGAGATAAGATAGCTTCAGAAGAGTTCACTTGGTCCCATATATGAGTCACCGTGAGCTATGACGATATGAAGACTTAGAGTTTGGGGTCAACAGTGAGAGTTCTTGAGCTTTGCAAACGATTTCCCAGTAGAGCAGGTGATTAAGAGGTTTCTCACCCGCACACTTGTTTGAGCATTAAACAAACAAGTGAACCTATGTAAGATAGTATGTTCTAGCTGAAAAGGTTTAAAGCAATAAAAGAACAGGTAGGAACATCCTACACCAAACCACTGTGCTGTATAAGGCAAAGCTGGATAACAGAGGCCTCCAGAGTCTTGATATGACTGAGATTATTGAGCTCAAATACGTTTCTAAATCATTTTTCACCAAGGAAACCCAACTAAGAGTCCTGGCAGTGTTTTTGGCCTGGCCGGGTGTTCCACAGACACAGTTGGCCGCGTCTGAGAGAGGACAGCTCATTCGATAGCCTCCGACCTAAGCAGTGGCCAGTCCATCGGACAGAAATGCTGGATGGATACAGCGTAAGTAGTGAATTTGTCCGTCCGGGAAGGCTCTGTCTGTAGAAGTCCATGGTCTGTTGTGGTGAAAGAAACCGATTGATGGCCACGAGTTCTATGGAGGAACTCACGGATTGGTCGCGGTCTTATGTCCTATCAGTTAAAAGAATGATTTTAAGAACACATTAAGGGAAAATCGAAAAAACAAAGAGTCTGTGTAAAAGTAAACCCTCTCACTTCAAAAAGAAAGTGTTTATTTTTAAAGACTTTCAAGCGTTAAATTTTGCCCCACAGAACTTCCTCCATGCCGCCAGTGCGGTAAGGCAAATCAAATGTGTGGTATACGTTGCTATTTTGAAATATCATTTCAGTTTCAGTTCCGTTAATGCTTTCTCAGTCACTGTACATCATGTCTTACAAGAAAATAACTCGGTATTTGGTGGGTTGATTGATTGTTCATAAACGATGCGTTAACGATATATCTCATGAGCAAGTGTTCTTAGTGAGATTGCTGAAAGTAAACAGTTGTTGACATTTGATTTTCTTTTAACTAACATGACACGTTAAGTCTCCTGAGTCATCTGTTCTCCAGAATTGCTTAATACTGCACTGATCTTGTTAATAGCTGGTTTACGTTTGCATTATCTACTGCTCTAATGTAATCTTTGGGTTGGTTTGCAACGCGAACAAGTCACACCCAAAAATAGCGATGCATTGTTGTTCGAGGTCAATTTGTTCTGCGTTTTTGCAGGTGTTTTAAAGTGGTTAGAATGAACCCAATGACGTCACAGTGTGGCAGAAGGGTGGAATGTGGAATGGATAGAGGACGAGTCAATGAAATTGAGTTGCTTTGGTAGTGCCAAGATTCAAACCGCTTGAAAAGTTGTGGCTTTATTTGGGAAGAGTGGATCAATGGACAATAACTATTTCACAGGATAATAGTGGTGACTGGGGATCTAATACTGATAATCAAGAAGAAACTAATGGCCAGTGTAAAAGTGTTATGTCCCGCCAAACCACTTTGTTGCACAAAGTAGTGCCTTACTTGTAGCATTCGTACGCACGGTGTAAGCCGGTGTACGTTCCAAGTCATCAGACTCTTGGAATTTTCCATCATCCTGTTGAACAATCTGCTTATTAATATGTAAGGATAAGTAGTGTCTTATGAGAACGGTACTTGTAATTTCCCAGCGGAACAATTTTTGTGGTCAAGGCCATCAGCTGAACCCGGAGATAGATTACTTGGAGAAATAACTCCAAGTAGTCTCAGCAGGACTCTTCATATAAATGTTGAGCAAGGCTCAAGGCTTCTTAGAAATACCCATGAAATGAACTTTGTCCAAAACTGGATTAAATATTAATTACTGAAGGATTGAAGTAGATTGTAGATGAGTAGCTTGAAGGATGAAATATCCAGATAAATCTCAGTTTATTAGAGTGTTATTGTACAAGAAGTACCAGAAACGACCCTAAACTTTAGAGCAGATATCATACTTTCAGGCTTTCTGCGTCAGGGACCAGTCGCAGCATGTCTAAACAGCTCCAGCCAGCGGAGCGACTGAGGATCGAAGCTTTTCATGCTCTGCACACTTCAGCACCATGTTCTTGTTACACTGCTAAACTGTTGCACCTACTTAAAAATGAGAAAAGATAGAACTTGCAGTTGACTCTTCCTTCTGCCAAAGATTGTTTAGCACACCTGTTAGCACAAGATTACTGTTTAAGGTATGATTATATGGAAATGAACCTAGAAAAATGTCTCGTGTGTACAAATACCGACTTAGAGTGGGTTAGCTGAAATCTGGAAGGCATTAATAAGATGTCCATAAGGTCAGATCCCTGGAGGGCAGAGTAGATTGACATTCCTAAACTTCAAACATGGCGTACGAGAAGCGCAAGAGGAAATTTGATCGTAACTGTGTTAGGAGAGAATTATTGATTCTAACCGGACCCATCAAGTGCCCAACGCCGAAGCCAGAGTGCAAAATTGATCAACAAATGAAAGGATCATGTTCAAATCAAGGACTAAGTGGCACCTCCCGGTAGAACTCCTAATGGAGCAGTCTCGGGCAATCAGCGGATAATCTGATCTAGATCTCAGGGTTTGACGAATTTAAAACCCCCAGCACGTGAGATATGGGAAATGAATCCTATTAGCACAGAACACGGGGATTGCGATGGAAATTAGCTTGGGGTGTCGTGATTTTATCTTCTCTAAATGTACTTATCTGTGGTTCGGTGTTATGATAAGTCAGGAACATCCAGTCATGACCAATAATGGTGATTTTGGTGAACTGAGGTTAAAAAGTGCTGGGTTATCTTTGTTGAAGATACAAAATGGGTGGGTCGGTCAATGTGCCTCAGAGATATGGACCTGTTTATGTTATCTGAGTGATTTGAGAGATTTTTGGGTGCAGTTAGACCTACATTTGTTTGGAGTTACATATTAAGGAGTGTCCAGGAGAGGCGGTTCTCTGAAGCAGGTGAAGCAGGGTATCACCTGCTATTCACCAGCGTCCAATCAGGTGGGTCCAGGTGGCAGGTGACGGGCTCCGAAGGGTCATACACGACTTGTCTAGACCATGAGACCATGGTTCTGGTTCTGGTTCTGGGCTACTCACTGGAAGGGTGTAAGTTCAAATTTTGGCTTTGTGAAGCCACCACAAAGCTGGATTCTTGAGAAAGACTCTTATTCACTAAGTAAGACGTTGTATGCTTGCCTCTGTCCTTGTTCCTCTTCTCTGTACGGGTTCAGGTTTTTCTCATGATTTAGTCATAAAGTCCTGTACGAGTTTGTTTCCCTGTAACTGAAACATCTCATTACACTGTAGTTGTAGATATTCATTCCATTTCTACATTCATGCCAGGATAAAGTATTAATGAAGGGTTATAAATAAAGGTTAGGAAGGATAGAAAATCCCAGTTTATTAACAAAGAATAAATGACACACGGACACCACCTACTAAAAGAGGAAACCTGACTCTGGCTCACTCTAATAAGAGTGTCACCATGAATAATTAAGAACTTCATTACAGCCTTATCTCACCCATAACAGTGGGAATGTGCAAGCAAACACACTGAGTATTGATCCTATCACTCAGCAGTCTGAAGGGGATTTTAGTGTGTAATTAAATCTGAACAGCTTCATCGATTGGACAGTGAGCTTCCAGTTTGGGAATGGTTCAGATTCGCACAAGTGTTTTCCATCCAGGGTTGAAAGTCCAGCACCTTAACAAACGAGCCACAAATCGAATTAAGCAGGGCAAATCCTATTTTCATTTATGTATTGTTTTTCTACCTCTTTTAGTTTTTTAACAGCATTTTTCTTTAAGCAAATAACTAATTAAACAAACAATAGCAAAATGTCATCCTTTATTCGTTGTGCTGACTTTTAGATGAGGTTTAATCCAACAATTCTGACAGGGCCAGAAGATTCTCATTGCTTTTTAATGACTTTTTACAGATTGTTTGTTCTTTATTTTTGTATCTTTATTTGCTTTTTACCAGACTTGATAGGTACGAGCTGTTCCTTTCGGTAAGATGAGTTTTGTGTGATAATATCACCACCGACAATGCTTTAGGGACAGACACGGGCTTTACTAAAGAACCCAAACGACCTGCCAGAGTGACAGCAGCAAGGAAAACTCAAATGGTTTTGATGAAACAGATACGATTTGTATCGTAGAGACCTTCTGTTTATTGTCCGAACACTCTGAAACTGCCTGCTTTTGCTTTCTTTAATTTCTCTTAATGAGTCAGAGATTTCTCACTGCGTCTTTTTAGGAATGTCTTGACATAACCACTTACTGAAGAGCAAAAAACCTTAAGTAGATAAATTCTGAACGGATTCTTACCCCTCACTTTCGTTGGTGGTTATTTATAATAGAAAATACGCCAGAGAAAATGGGTACAATGGATATCTGTACATTACGGACCAGTGTTCGGTTGTATTTCCACTGAGCTCTTATTTGTTTAGTTAATTAACGAAGACCAGTTCAGTTTTTAGATCCCTGAGATTGTTGCTCAGGGATTTCCCAGAGTTTTTGGTCCCTTTGTGATTTGCCCTTTTTCACAGTTTGTTGAAACTTTTCAAAGGTTTTATATAAAGGCAAAATACAAAAAACAGGCCCAGCTCTCTCCGGGTTAACAAGCAATTAAACGAAACAAAGCTCTAGACAAGTGAAAGCTGAAAGGTTTCAGCAAAAGCACTTCTGCAAAGTAAATTCACATTAAATTCATCGGTAGTTCTCAGTATTACTGCCTCTGTTTTCTCGTAAACACCTGTGATTCAGACCGACAGCTCATCGGGGGAATCACAATGCAACTGCCTGTCAAGGAACTGACAACAGTAAAAAAAGAAGGTAGTTTTAAGGTTTGCATGTCGTAGGTTTGAACTGGAAAGCGTTTGAGCTTGATCTGTGGGATGAAACGGCGCCATAGATTAATGATGAGGTCCAGTGGCTTGGTGCAAACTCCCATTTTTGAGAGCCTGGTATTTTTGAATACCATGGATTTTGGCGTACGACGTGAAGATATTTTTGTAAGAGGATGGTTGTACCTCAGTGAATGCCAGGTTAGGCTCCAGACCCAAACTCGTGACCCTAAAACAGGATGCGCTGCTTTTAGCCTTTGAGGTCTGTGATTACTATCGTGTGACCAAGACCCAGATAGATAGAAAGACGTGGGAAACGTCCATCGAAAAGGCTGCGTCTGAGTGTTTCTGGAGCGACCTGAAAACCCTTAAACGAAGACAATGAAGATCTAAAAAGGCTTTGTTTGTTGTTTTAAGTCGTATTTTTGTTGCTTTTAGTCATATTGGTGGAAAAAGTACAGTAGCCCCAGACCTTTATGGTAAAAGATTTATTCTCAAAGACTGTTACTTGGTAGGTTCTTATATACAGCAGAACAATAAATAATATAACAGCGGACACAATATCTTGCTGGATATGAGGGGTAAACAGTCAAAAATCGGCCACTATAATGTCTTTAAACATGAGGCGTCAGATCGTCTGATAAACCTTCCAACCAAGACAAATATCCTTTCCATAACCAGGCCATAGATTAGCGGAGAGAATGTTCTCACCCGTATAAACACTCGTGTTAAAACCAGCAGCATTACTCAAGCGCTGACTGGTTCCTCATGGCCATATAAAAGTGTGTTTATGGCGCAAGTGAGCAAAAATGTAATCACTCAGAATCACGTTAGAAAAAAATCAATAAATAAAAATGGCCGATCGTTATTCATGGCATCCTGTTACAACATAATTACTACGGCATGGTTATAGAGTCGGTGTTTATGACGCTTCCGGGACGTCGAGGCCAAACCATTCGCTGCGGTGTACGCAAATGTTGAGGCACCTCTGAGACTTTGACGTTTGACGTGAAAAGCCATTACACAAGCTCGTGCAGGGAGAGAACTCGAGCGGGTGTCTACACGTTTAACGCACAATTTCGGCGAAAGAATAACGCGAACTGTCAACAGTTATGCCGAGCAGCTGCTTCTGATTAAGGCGTCTGAACCGGAGCTGTTTTGCTGCCTGTTTGACGCGCTGCTAAGGAACACTTTAACTTGTGCAAATTGCAGCGGTTAGACTAATGTGACGGATTTATCTAAATTGAAAGCCAGAGCAAACTTTGCCAGAGTCGGGTGAGTCAAAGTTATTGGGATTAACTGAGAACAGCTTGGCTGAAATCTGTTGCTGGCAGGCAGATGACATCCCTGGTCATCCCTGGTCTGTTTTGAGTGGCACGGATCCAACCTCGTGGCAGAACCTGATGGCTGTCTTTTCCGGTTCTGTCTGTTCCATGTTTACAGCTTGCCAAACGTTCCTTCCTAGTCCAATCTTGAGTTTCAGCTTCTGTTCCAGGGGGCATCTTGGTCTCTGAGTTTCTCTGGTTAGAGGGCATAAACAAGCCAGAGATGCCCTGTATGATGCCCTGTAAGAAAACCACTTGTTAGGGAGAATAATCAGAAGAAAATGATTCATCTTGCATGATAAAGAGCCTAAAGATTGGACCCTGAGCAATGGAAAAAGGTCATATGATCTGATGAGTCCAGACCGACCCTTTTCCAGATCAATGGACAAAAGGAACAGTTTAACCCACATGGAAGGAAGAAGTCCCTGTTACATCCATCCAGGTAAACTAAGGTCAGTCTGGACTCATTGGGCAACATGGACCTATTTCTCTGTTTATCCTCATTAACAAGTGTTTGCTCCTGTTAGGGTTAAACGTAGTGTTACCTGCTGAATCATATCAATCCCTGCAAGAATTATCCAGTCAAAGCTTTTTTATTTATAAACTATTTGCTTATTTGAATCCAAATGGGCACTTTTTTTTGACCAGGCAAAAATACAAAATGTTGGACTGTACCAGTTAGAATATTGGGTGACCTGATGGAACTAGACCCAATTGTGATCATTCTGGGAGTTTCGGAGGATCTAAGGAAACTCGCCTTCTTGAGTGTGGCCTTAAAGTGATGATTTTGTGAAGGTTTGGCAACATCCATAACTAAGTCCAATCTCTTTATGGGAAAACGGTTGTGAAATAAGCTAGGCAATCAAGAATGCTTCCCAGGGGAAGGAACCATTAAGGGGTTGGGGTATTTTGAGGTATCTGATGGAGGAAGAAGGATAGATGGAACGCCGTGCTTTCAGATAAACGTATCTGAAAATCGTACACCTCTTTAATCAGGGCCGAAAGAACTTTGGCACAGAACTGTTCGGCTAGTGTGTGAGTGAAGGATTCCTATGAGCTGAATGAGTCATTACTCTACTGGACCTTTCTGGGTAAAACAAGACCATATTGACCACGTTTGTTTTTTTTATTCCGCGGAACTGAGTAATGAACTGTCACCGCTCATGGAACTGCACCCGTAGCTTGTAGCTCAGATCTGGCTCAACTGACGTGATGGTGAAGGGGCGAGCAAACACCCTTATGCTTGTATTTGGTGAGCTATAATTTGAACCTACAACCTTTTTCAAAGTCCGACTGAGCCACCCATGAACAAACAAGGCGCCAGGTTGTCCAGCTGGCATTGATACGCCTCCCACACCTTTATGTATTCTGACCGGGCACACTGGCAGAACTGGAAAGCCAATCCTGCCCTGGAGGGGTAGAGGATTAGATCTCGGGTGCAGCATCGACCCATGGCGACCCTGCCACGGACTGGCGTTCTGTCGGTGGCACACCTATGCAGAATCAGAAAACGCGGGACTACAACGTGAATAAAACTGCTGATAAATAAATAAATCTTACCGTTTATTACTTATAAAGCAACATATATTAAGTTAAATATTAGCGTATATTTTAAATTAGTTACCTGCTTTTGTGGTTCTCCGAACGCAGGTCAGGCATGATGCAGCTGAGTAAACACAGATCATGTGTGTGTGTGTGTGTTTTGCTTTAATCGTCGCTAGAGCAGGATGGCAGCAGGATGTTTTCTTTAAGAGCCATAGGCTTATCTCATCACGTATCAGAAACACAATAAATAAAATCATGCTGATAGGGGCATAAATAATCAGAATGGAGGGAAACATCATTGAGCCCAGTGATTTTGACCGCCGTAACAACTGATGTCTTGGATAAAGAAACCGTGGTGCGACAAAAACGAGACATCCATTGAGCGGCAGTTCCGCGGACATTAGCTGACCTGGTAATAAACGATCTTTATTGCGGTGTTGTGAGGAGAAAAGCATCTCGGAATGAAGAACATGTCCAACCTTGAGGCAGACGGGCTACATCACAGAGGTCTTAACCAGTATTAGTATGGCGGCTGGTGAAAAAGTTTTTTTTATACAAATATAATTTTCATCATATAATGCAGTTGCTTTGTGCAAACGTTGTTGCAAATGAGGGCGGTCGTTCTGGGCGCATTCGGTTAGTAGACAGCGTAGAAACCGAGATATTGTACGTTAAATAAATACGAGCGCCCAAGTGGACTGTAATGAACACTTTTCTAGATTTAAACGTTTGTTGTTACTAATAGATAACGCTTTGCTTTTCGGTTTCAGTATTTAGACTGAAGTGTCCTAGGAACCCATTGAGATTGGGTGCTAGGGTGGCGCAGTGGCAAAGTGCCAGCCTGCAAGGGCCTTGACCTGGGTTTGTCCCAGGGTCTGTCGTCAGGCAATGACGTTTTACCGTGTGATAGACGGGAGGTCGGTCAGGAGACTATCTGCCTTGCCCCTTACCCAGCCTTGTGATGATTAAGGACCTTTAAGTCTTACTAACTTGGTCTTGTGTTCCTCTTGTCAGATCCGTGTTTACATCAACTCCATCGAACGAGGGGAGTCCAAGGATAGCAACAAGATGGACCTGGTCGCGCTGCGCTTCATCTCCATCAACTCCATCATCGACCCCTGGGTGTTCATCATCCTCAGCCCGTCTCGGCTGCGCTTCCTCTTGGGGGCGCTCTGCAAGGCCGGCAGACGTGGCTCCCTGTATAGAAATTCTCTGGCCAAGAACTCGGAGGGACCGACGGATGCGTGCCACAATATCACCGTCACCACCGAGGTCTCGCACCTGAACAAGTCCGGCCACGTGATTTAAGAGCGTCTCAAATGGCGCTCTCCTCTAACCCTGAGGAGCAGGAGGAGGTCGAGGGGCCGGGGGGTGCGTGGGATACTGGTTGGAACTGCATCGTGTTGGACGCTGGTGTGTTTGTGTTTGAGTCTCTCGGGGTCGGGGACGTTCAGATTGGCACGGAGATACGCTTAGAGACTCCGGCCGAGTCAGGAGATGTTTTCGTGCTCTCAGGCCACAAGAGGAAACATTTTAAGAGCAGCCGCGACTCGGAGAACGTTTTGGTCACGTCGTGCTCTCGTATCATCCATGAAGAATCGACCTAATATAAATTAAAGCTAGATCGTTGTCGTGTGTTTACCGTGTGTCACTAATTTATACGAGGTACAAGTCATGCTTTGGGTCGATTGTATGTCACTGTTGTGTTTGTGTCGATGTGAAGCCGTGTGTGATGCTGCTGTGTGTGCCGAGTTACCGGTTTATCAGGTCTGACCTTATAGCTGCATTCATTGTGCAATATTCATGCATTGTGCAAAAGTCTTAGGCCAACTTTAGACGAGGTATGCTAACGGTTTAGCACAGTATAATGACTAAAAAACGCACCAAGAAGGAGTGATATATGTACGTGATTACAGTGTCAGCGCAAAAGAATACATTGATCAGGCAAAACTGTACAAAGACCAAACTAGGAGGCTCTAGTTACCCTGTTGGGCCGCCTCTAGCCTGGATACTAGATGAGATACGGTTGATATGGATTCCAGTCAAGTCAAGTCAAGTCAGATTTATTTATATAGCGCTTTTTACAAATGGAGAATCGTCTCAAAGCAACTTTACAATTTTAGATTATCTACTAATATCTACGTCCAATCCCATACTGGTTCTGTAAGGTATCCTTTGCCACATGTTCCCACAGATGTTACAGCTGGACCTCTAGATCCTCCACACTCGTGGTTTGCCAAAGCTGGAGTTCCAGTTGGTCCCGCACATGCTCTTTTGGATAAATCTGGCAACCCGTCAGGCCAAAGAAGTGTTACAATCTGGCGGAGACATTCCGGGGAAACGCTTGCTGTGTTGGCAAGAATTATCCTGCTGAAAAATGTCAGTTGGAAGCCCTGCCATGAGAGGCAACACATGTGGTCGCTGAGTTGTTAGTGTCCCTGGTGTCACTACTAGTGAATTCGGTCCAAGTGCATCTGTGTCCGTCAAGATGGGCAGTGAGTGCAGTTACAAGGTGGCGTCATAAATATAAGGACGCTCTTTGCGTTTTTGAAGCCGATCGGGGTTTCCTGCAGTACTGAAGTTCTGATTGCACTGATCTGTGAAAGCTTTGCGTCCGTCTGTTGTTCGTTGCGCTATAAAGACAAATAGCCTCTGTAATTAAAAGCTAATTTGAACATTGTCTGCTGGTTATTATTTTTCTGTTTTTAATCCAACAAAGGAGAGAGCTGTTCCATCGCCTCACAGCTCCAGAGATCCAACGAATAACAGAGTAATAATAGTAATCATTCCTGAATATTTTCCTGCAGCAAATCAGGTCCTGTAAGTTCTGTAATTTCTGATTTCCTAAAGCCATTTGCCTAAACGGATCGACTTGATCTGATCTAATTTATGTAATGAATCTAATGAATGTCCTGATTACGGTCTCGCTGAACCTCTCAGATCGGAGGAATGAAATCAGATCAGAGCTGCTGATATTTACTCAGGTCCATCTGCAGCCTCATTAACTCTGACAAGGAGTTACACTATCAAACAAAGAGAAACAGAACAGGAAACAGCCACTTTCCACCAGTATCACACACACACACCAAATTCAAACATTATTGCAACATGTCACACATTGGGTCTCCGCCCTGGCACTCAGACATTCCCTCACTCACACTGTCCAACGCAACCACAACCACAGAAACTGGAACTTAAGGTACTGAAAATAGAAACACTGGTACTGAAACTGGATCCTACAATACTTAAACTGGAACCTTAGGTTCTGAAAATAGAAACATAAACTGGATGCTTAGGGACTGAAATCGGAACTTTATGTATTGAAACTGCAGCTAAAGAAACTGAAACTAGAACCTGAGGTACTGAAAATAAAAACACTGGTACTTCAACTGAAACTTGAAATTGGAACTTAAGGTACTGAAATTGGAACCTAAAGTACTGAAACTGGAACCTAAAGTACTGAAAATAGAAACATGTGCACTTAAACTGGAATCTTAGCTACTGAAACTGTAACTTAAGGTACTGAAACAAAAAGCACTGGTACTGACTGGAACTACTGGTCCTTGAATGTACGATACTGAAACTAGAAACCCTAGTGCTTAAATAAACTGGAACCTTAGATACTGAAAAGAGAAACACTGATACTTAAACTGGAAACGCTGTTACTTATTAAACTGGAACCAAAGGTACTGAAATTGGAAACGTAGGTTCTGAAACCAGACCCTCTGATGCTGAAACTGGAACTTTTGGAACTGAAATTAGAAATTTTGGGTACTGAGTTTAGAACCAGTGATACTGAAACTGGAACTCCAGGTACTGAAACTAGAATCTTTATACTGAAACTGGACCCTTGGGTACTGAACCTAGAAATGCTGGTTCTAAAGCTGGAAACTTTGGAACCGATACTAGAAATGTCGGTTCTGAAAACAGAACCTAATCTGAAACTGGAAATGTAGATTCGGAAACCAGAACCTTTACTACTAAAGCCAGAACCCCTAATGCTGAAACTGGCAATTTTGGAACTGAAACTAGAAACAGCTCTGCAACTGGAACCTTTGGTACTACAACAAGAAATGCTGATTCTAAAAGTGGATTCCTAATTATGAAAACCTTTCTAACTGGGACAGTTTATTACTGAGACTTGATTTCTAAAACCAGTTACAGTTATTTTAACTGAAACTGGTATCTATATGCTGATACCAGAACTGGAACCATTGGTACTGGAACAGGATTGTTGTTCTTTATTACTGAAAAGAGGCCCTGTTGGAATACGAACAGGATTACATCAGGGATACATTTCATATTGAAACCTTCTAGAAACCTCAGTTAAATATGTTCTGGTTTAGCAGGAACCACACGGTTCTCTCTTCATTCATGTTGTTTAATAACAGCTGCTCTTGCAGAATCCCCAAACTCTGAGAACCTCCAGGAACTCTGCTCATTTTGGCAGGGTCCATGCTGTTTTCTGCGTCCGCAATTATAGCATCAAGCTGAAGACCTTTTCCAGGGTTTGGTCATCCAGATGGTTCATGATGTGCTACATGAGGAGTCTGGATGTTTTGGGTTTGGTCTCTTAATGCATGACATCATCGAACAGGAAGGGAGTTCCTGATCCCCCGAAAAACCATAACTCTCACTTGCTTAAGTTAAGAAAACCCAGTGAGCCCCGTCCTCTGGAGGGAACAGCTCAGAGCTATTCATGAGAACCAGTGGGAAGAACGGGTCGTACTGGAAAAACTGGGCACCAATAGATATAAGTGAGTCACTCTGGGTAATTAATCAGTTCTAGAGTTCAATCCAAGTAGAACCATAATGGATCCGTCATCAACAAGTAGATATTAGGGACGGGCTGTATTTAACAAACAAGTGTGATTGGGAGAGCGGACACTCAGCATACTCTTATTTAATGCAGAGCCAGTGAATCATTCGGTCAGAACCAAGATTTACTTCTCATGTGTTCAGTGAATCAACATTAGAAATCAGTGAATCATTTAGTTTTGACCAAAACTGACTCATCTCTCTTTCAGGGTCAGTATTTGAATCAGTTGGTTGGTTTTAACCAAGATTGACTTCTCACTATTTCAGAGTCAGTGTTTTTTGAATTGGTGAATCATTTGGTTTTGCCAAAAGATTAACTGCTTTCTAGTTCAGTGTCAGTGTTTGAATCAGTGAATCACTTAGTTATGCCCGAAATAAACTCCTCTTTCTTTCAGGATCAGTGTTTTAATCAGAGAATCATTTGCTCTTGACTGAGATTGATTACTCTCTAATTCAGATTTTGTCATTGAATCATTGATTCACTTGGTTGTGACCAAAACTGATTCTTCCTCTTTCAATCAGAGAATCATTTGTTGAGAACCAATATTTACTTGTCATATGTTCAGTGAATCAACATTAGAATCAGTGAATCGTTTAGGTATGATGAGACTTGCTTGTCTCTTATTAAGATTCAGGATTTGAATCAGTGAATCAGTTTCCCAGCTCTCCTGTTCAGTGAATTATTTCAATCAGTGAATCTTTCCAGGTCCATTCACTCCTTTATTTGGTGGTAATAAAGGAAAAGTCCTCCGAGTGGCATGTTTTTTGGGAAAGTGTTCCGACGTGGATATGCTAAAACTTTTACGGATGTGATATCAATGTGTTAAAGGGATCATTAGAGAGGAAGTGTCTCTCAGATTTTGTGTTCTTACAGGAGCGGCGTGAGCTTCGTGCTGCCCTTTAAAGGTCAACAGTTCCACCTAGCTGAAGTAACGAAGGATCGGGTGCTAATTACGAACGCTATCGGTGACGCTCCGAGAGCTGAGTCACATAAGATGTTTAAGTAAATATGACCCGGCTGGAAGGTCAGATATTTAGTTTGATATTTATTATTATGTTAAACACTTAAAGACACGGTTAGTGTGGTTAAGTCAGTATTCTTTATCTGGTGTATAAAAAGAAATTAAAGAGCAATAACAACGTATAATTGACTGGGGAAACTCGAACCATTTAGTATAGAGTATTTTTATCCAAATAACTTTTATTCCCCAGACTAAAATGTCATTGCTTTGTCCAGTTTTCCATTAATAGACTCTGGATCACCGCGACCGTGACCCGGTCAAGCAGCTACACAACACGTTTGAACATATTTTAGGGCCGCGGGAACAGAGCACGTCAGGATTGTTAGTAAACGATTGACTCAGGGTTGCCAGGTGCCATTTTACACTTGTTTGTGCCACTGGACTGTTTATACAAGTGGTGTGTAGGCATTTTGTCTAAATTTTTCAGGTAGACCTTTTTTAATTCTTATTACACTATATTAAGTCATTAACATGGCTCACGTACATCAGTGCATCCTGCACTTCCAATAATCGCAGTTCTCCGAAACCTAACCTGTCCCGACAAGCATTTGAGCAGTAAATGGTATTTGGAGCGTTCATGACTCGGGTCGATGTGCTTCAGCGGTGTAGCTTTCTCTCCGTAGCTTGCGTAACCAGTGCCGTTGCGCAACAGATGAGTTTGAACTCACATTCCACGTGGGTTTTGAATCAGAACATGTCGAGGTCTGGACTTGTCACACGGCTCAGTTTTGCTTTTCTTATGAGCCAAAAAGGAAGTGGTCACATTTCCAAGAACAAAGCGAGTGTGATTTTTGGGATTTTATCTGATGCGCCTAGGCTTTAAGAAACTTCATCCAAAACTAATAGCAAAACCAGCAGGTTTTCTGTTTTTCCCAGATTCCTGATTGTTTGATAAAAAAAAAGAGCCTTATTCCAGCTGGGAGCATCGTGACGTCAGCCAGCAAATGGGACGGATGGAAATATGAACGTTTCTGACAGCTGTAATTATCGGCCTAACAGAGAGTGAGGCAGTTATCAACCAAAGCAGATTATAAAGGACAGCAGCTCAGCCTGTTAAATAAAGCAGCCTTATAAAACAGCCGTATAAGGGGAACAATGGGATCTATGGGAACAATGGGATTTTATTGGAATTTTCCAAAACACTTTATGATGTACTCATTCAAATGTGCAGAAATGCATCAAAGCTCGCTCCTGCTCCTGCTCCTGCTCCTGCTCCTGTTCCTGTTCCTGTTCCTGTTCCTGTTCCTGCTCTTGCTCCTGCCCTGCTCCTGTTCCTGTTCCTGCTCCTGCTCCTGCTCCTGCTCCTGTTCCTGCTCCTGTTTCTGCTCCTGTTCCTTCTCCTGTTCCTGCTCCTGTTCCTGCCCTTCTCCTGCTCCTGTTTCTGCTCCTGTTCCTGCTCCTGCTCCTGTTCCTGTTTTTTCTTTTCTCTACTCACTACTTCTTTATCTTTTATTTCTTTGCTTTCCTTCCCATTTCTTTCTTTCCTTTTGTCTGTGTTTCTCCATTTCCCTCTTTATGTTATTCTATCTTTTATTTTTATATCTGTTTTCCAAACTGTTTTATAATGTACTCATTCAAATGTGCAGAAATGCACCAAAGCTCATTCCTGTTCCCGTTCCTGTTCCTGTCCCTCTGTGTTCCTTGAGCTGCAGGACTTCTAAATTTTAATTGAAATAATCTCAATTTCCCTCCTTAACAGACGGTGGGCCGTCTATGTGATGCTCTGGAAGGTTTTGTTATTTTTGGAGAGGCTCCAGCGGTCCCTCCTGTGAGAGCTTACAGCTGTTAGTCCTTCTTAGCTCCTCATATTAACGGATCGCTTTTAAACGTTTCCCGCTTCGTTCCTCGCTCCCTCATGCTGTAATTATCTTCTTGGTTTTTTTTGAGTGAGTCAGGCAGGATGTTCAAACTTGATTTTTAAAGCAGCGCTTCATTTCCAGCTCGAGGTCGTTAGCATGTCGTTACAGAGCTTAAGCGTAGCTGTTCATCATCAGGACCTCTCAGCCGTTCACTAATGACCTCAGTCCTGCACTGATACTGCCAGCTTATCAAAGGTCATGACCTCAGGGCCAGGTCCATAAGCATCACTGGGAACAGGAAGACACACATGTTTATCATTTCTCTTTCTTTATTTCTCTTTGTTTTTTCTTTCTTTGCATAATTCTCATTCCCACTACTTATTTGTATTCCCCTTTTTTCATTAATTCTTTCTTAATTTTTTTCATTCTACTCACACTTTCTTTCTGTTCGTTTATTGTATATTTTTTCTTTCTTTCCATTTTCTGTCTTCTCTCCATTTAGTTGTCTATTGGCCACTTTTTGCTTCTCCTTCATATTTATTTGCGCTTCCTTTTCTGTTTGTCTTTCCTTCCCCTTTTTCTCTCATTACCATTTATTTTCATTCTTTTTCATTCATTTCATTCATTATTCTTTCTTTCTTTCGGTCATATGGTTTTTCTTTCTGTTTGTTTTTCCTTTTCTCTCATCAGCATTTCTTTTTCTTTTGGTCTTTCTTTGTTCTCCTTCCCATTTCTTTCTTTGTTGCTTTCTTTCCTTTTTTCTTCTCACTTGTTCTTGTTCTTTCTTTCTTTCTTTCTTTCTTTTTTCTGTTTGTTTTATTCCTTTCTTTACTCACTATTTATTTTTCTTTTATTGTTTCTTTGCTGTCCTTCCCATCTCTTTCTTTCTTTCCTTCTTTCTTTCTTTCTTTCCTTCTCTCTTTCTTTCTCATTTTACTATGTTATTCTTCTGTTTGGGAATTTGGGAATATGGTCACAGGTACAAACGGGACCTGAACCCTAGAGCTTCTCAGGTCCGTCCTTCTTCTGGACTCTCGGTTGGTTTGGGGACGTCTGGGATCCCCCGGAGGATAAACAAGTGAACTTAACGAGGGACAACGTGACGATAATGAGGGACGTTCAGTCAGGATGTTAGTCTGTAAGTTCCTCTCCTCCTGACCGGGTCTGTGACCGAGGGGAAAGTCAGAAACACTCAGGGAAATGTCAAAACAATCACGATTTCACAAAGTTTTAAAACCTCACTCTTCACCCGGTTTTCCGGTTTTCCGGTGTGTGTGTGTGTGTGTGTGTGTGTGTGTGTGTGTGTGTGTGTGTGTGTGTGTGTGTGTGTGTTTGTCAGACTGATGACCTTCCACTTGAAACCTGAGCCACTTGTGATGTTTTTGTACAAAGGTCATGTTTGGTCCACGGGCAGCATGTGAGGAGCCAAACGCTTCCATCAATAACAAAAATAAACAAATCGAGGAGAAGTATTATAAACAATCTGTAATATAAATTAAAAGTAATATGACCTAAAAAAATGCTAACACGGTGCACATTGTTATAATTTAATGAGCAACATAAAGGAAGAAAAAAGAGAGAAAGAAAGAAAGAAAGGAAAGTTTAAAAAAGATTGAAAAAATGAAACAGAACGAATGAGTGAGAAAGAATGAAGGAAAGAAATGAACATAGAAAGAAAGAAAGTGAAACAAAAGATCATCAAACATCACAATCAAAGTCAGCAGCCCTCTTTATCCACTGAGAGGAATCATGGGCAGATTATTTTAATCGTACTTTTTATAGCTTAAATGGGTTGCATTTTCTGTCGCGGATAATTAGAATTGCCCTGCGGGACGTTTTCGGGACGGTCATAAAGATAACTTTATGCCACTCAGCAGAGGAAGAGACAGAGGAAATGGAGATTTAAAAAAACACCAAAAAGTCCACATGGGCTTGTTAGAAACAGAAATAGAAATAGAGTTATAGCAATGCTACGTTTTTTAGACCCTTCCTCTTTCTGTCTTTCTTTCTTTCTTTCTTTCTTTCTGTCTTTTTGTTCAGTCATTCATTACTTTTTTCTGTTTTTTTTTTGTGTGATTTTTTTCTTTTCTCTCCTCGTTATTTTCTGTTCTTATTGGTCTTTCTTTGTTTCTCCTTCTCATTTTTTTTTTAAATTATTTTTTCTTTCTTTCTTTCTTTCTTTCTTTCTTTCTTTCTTTCTTCTCACACTTTATATATGTTTGGTTTTTTTGTTAGTTTTTTGTCTTTCTTTCCATTTTCTCTCTTGTTCCCTTATATTTCTCTACTCTTTCTCTTTTTTTCCACTTGTTCTCCCCCATTTTTGTCTTGTCCGTCTTTTTCTTATATATTTTCTTTTTGTTTTTTTCTTTTCTCTCTTTTCTATTTTGGTTTTTTTTTTGTTCTATCTTTGTTTCTCCTTCCTATTTTATTCTATTTCTTTCTTTTTCTTTCTTTCTTTCTTTCTTTTGTTCTTTCTTTCTTTCTTTCTTTCTTTCCACTTGTTCTCCCCCATTTTTGTTTTGTCCTTCTTTTTGTATTCGTTTTCATTCTTTATTATTGTTTCTTTCTGTTTGTTTTTTGTTTGTTTTTTTTGTTTTTCTTTTCTCTCTGTGCTATTTGTTTTTCTTTTTATATTTGTTTCTCTTTGCATTTCATTTGTTTCCTTTTCTTTCTTTATTTGTGTTCTTTTCCCTTTTCTTCCCCATTTTTGTCTTGTCTTAGTTTCAGTTTTTGTTCTTTTTTTATTATGTTTGTTTTTAGTTTTTTTATTTTCATTTTTGTCTTTCTTTGTTTCTGCTTCCTATTTTTTCTATTTCTTTCTTTCTTTCCACTTATTTTCTCCCAATTTTTGTCTTGTCCTTCTTTCTGTCTGTTTTTATCATCATAGTTCTTTCTTTCTTTCTTGTTTTTCTCTCTGATTGTTTTTTTTCTTCACTAAATAATGAGATCGAAACAGATCGATGACTAGACAGCTGACCCGCTACAAACATGTGAGTAATCATCAGAATCTGACTCAGATTTTATTGGACTGTTTGTTTTCACATCCACACTTACACTTCAGTTTTAGAAGGTAAAAAACCAGTCGATGATTTTAGTGTTGTTTTTGTGTTTAGGTGATCAAACCCCCATCCATAAGAAGAGCAGAGACTATAAAATGACTGACCTATGAATAATGTTCATGAATAACATTCTTTCTTTATAAGAGCTCTGTGGTGTGAGACTGGGTTAGACTGGGACTGGACTGGGACTGGACTGTGAATCAGAAGGTCAGGGGTTCAAACCCCGTCTGTGCTGAGCTGCCACTGTTTGGTCTTTGAGTAAATCTCCTATTCCACAGCTTGTTGGATTGTAAGATTATCAATGCTGAAATGTCTGGTTTGAGCTCGAGCAGATCTTCATATGGAGGTTCAGAACCGGCGGTGAGCCGCAGCAGCGCTCCACTACCACACCAGCGTCATCAGAGAAATGGAAACTTCATACGAGAGCATCGTCACCTTCTGCTCTCAATAAAAAAAACCACAAACATCAAAAGAACAAAGCAGGAAATGATACTGCATGCTGAATGTGTCAGAACAGCCAACAAAACAAAAAACAAGAAGCAAACAAACTCTCACTGCAGCACCTAAACCAAAACCCCGTTACTAAAAAAAAAAAAAAGAAAGAAAAGCAAGCTTTCATTTTAACAGCTAAACCAAAACCGATTAGCTCTGAAATTATTATTAATTTTTCTTTTGGTCTTTCTTTGTTTCTCCTTCCAAAAACAAAAAATCTGTTTGTTTGTTTGTTTCTATCTTTCAACTTGTTCTCCCCTTTTGTTGTTTTGTCCTTTCTGTCTTATGTTTTCTTTCTTTCTTTCTTTCTTCCTTTCTTTCTGTAATTGTTTCTCTGTCACTATCACTGTTTATTTTATTAGTCTTTCTTTGTATCACATGTTTTTTCTTTCTGTTTTTTTTATTTTCTCTCCTCACTATTTATTTTTATTTTTGTTCTTTCTTTGTTTCTCCATCCCATTTATTTTTGTCTTTGTTTGTTTCTTTCTTTCCACTATACTTTCCACATATTTTTTTCCACATATTTTTATTCTTTCTTTCTTTCTGTAATTGTTTTTCTGTCACTGTCAGTGTTTATTATATTCAGTCATTATTTTCTTTCTTTCTGTCTCATGTTTTTTCTTTCTGTTTTTATATTTTCTTTCCAAAAAATTTGTTTTTCTTTTTCTCTTTCTTTGTTTATTCTTCGCATTTATTTTTCTTTTTCTTTCTTTCTTTCTTTCTTTCTTTTTCTTCTTTCTTTTGCTTTCTTTCTTTCTTTCTTTCTTTCTTTCTGTTTGCTTTTTGTTGTTTTTTCTTTTCTCACTCACTGTTTCCCATTAATTTTTTTGTTTCAGTTTCTTTCTTTCTTTCTTTCTTTCTTTCTTTTTCTTCTTTCTTTTGCTTTCTTTCTTTCTTTCTGTTTGCTTTTTGTTGTTTTTTCTTTTCTCACTCACTGTTTCCCATTAATTTTTTTGTTTCAGTTTCTTTCTTTCTTTCTTTCTTTCTTTCTTTCTTTTCTTAATAGCTTCTCCATCACCAACACTGTTTGTTTTATTCAGTCTTTCTTTTCATTCTTTCTGTTTCCTGTTTTTTCTGTTTTTTTATTTGTTTGTTTGTTTGTTTGTCATTGCCAAATGATTTGCTGACTCAGACATGAGTCACTAAATGACACTAAGTTTCTTTTGATATCAAACGACTCACTGATTCTAACACTGACTGCTGAATGAGACAGGACTGAGTCTGTGTCACCACAAATGATTCACTGATTGAAACACTGACAAACGATTTTCGGATTCATTGATCTGCAGCCCTGTGGTGCTGTGCTTTAAACCGCTCTAGCCCTATATATCAAATATATCACGCCACGGATTAACCAGCCACTAAATCTCATCCAATTTTTTATTCACCCAGTTTAGAAAAAGTTTGTGAACCCCAAATTCCTTCAACCTGTGGATGGCACGGCCGTTCAGGAAAAATTCTCCCCCGGGACTAGTTAACATTTGGTACAAGCCTCATCTGGGTAATGTATCCTCCAGATCCAGATGGGAGCGATGAGTAATGTTTGTGCTGGGTCTCGGCGGAAATGCAGAATGGATTCCAGGCTCCTTTCTGAGGAACGGTGCCTCCTGTTTATCTGTCTCATTAGTTAGTGAGATGAAGCAGAGCACCAGAACAGTTCAGGACTGGATGGAAGCGCGGATCAGGAAATCGACATGTTATAATCGTAAAATACGTCATATGTTCATCGTCCATTTTATTGCGCTTACACCCACGTCAACGTTTAGTCATCTGGCAGACGCCCTTATAACTAGAAACAAGTGCTCGAAAAATCATTAAGGATTGATAACCCTTGGATTCAAGACAATAAGATAAAAAAAAATGTAAAGAGCAAAGCGGGTTAGGCTCCAGACCTTTGGGGGTCAGGTCCAGGATTCAAACCCAGACCCTCATGATTTCTCTGGTACTTAACACTGAATAGACAAAGCATAACAAAAGTGCAAAGATTTTAGAAACAGAAGCGTTACTCTAACTCATTGTCACCCGGATTCAAGTCCCACAACCCCGAATTTGATTAAAGAATGAAGGCCTGTCTTTGGAATGTGGGAGGAAAATCAGAAGGTTTCAAATCCAACATCCCACCCTGATCAAGGACCTTGATCTTAAAACACATTTGCTCGGGTTCTAAGTCTCTCTGGATAAGTAAGGGCATCTGCTAAAGAACATGCAAACTCCACACAGACACTAGCCAGGCCAGGTTTAGAACCCAGGTTCCTGGATCTGGTTCTACACTAAGAAAATGGAGTAAAGAAATCCAAGTTTAAGGTTCAGAA
This sequence comes from Ancistrus triradiatus, assembly GCA_025084515.1. Lineage (NCBI taxonomy): Eukaryota > Metazoa > Chordata > Actinopteri > Siluriformes > Loricariidae > Ancistrus > Ancistrus triradiatus. The sequence continues at coordinate 89,495 of JAJAGP010000769.1, read as the reverse complement.
GTGTTTTGAAAGAGCTCACAGTTCAGAAAAACACAGTGAAGTTTCGGAAGATGCTCGGCATTCATGGGCTTGCTCGGCTCGCTGTTTACACACAGTGCCCCCGTTTGGCCCACGGTCTGAGTGGAGTTCGGCTTTTAGGGGGCCGACAGCAATCAAAGGTGGGAACTGAATAAACAGAACACGATCCGCTCTATCACAACCTTTCATTACATTTCCAGCTCCAGCCAGCTGCGCTTCCTCCTCTGTTATCAGGTTTCTGATTCCACTGGTGAGCATCAGAGTGAGGCTAAAACACACACACACACACACACACACACACATAATACACTAAACTTCTTGGACGTATTTAATATTGTGTAATAATACACCTTGGTTGTGTTACATGTTTAAGAGTTTTGGTCAATTTTCTGAACGAAGATAAGTTTACAAGGAACCAAGCTTACACTTACACACACACACACACACACAATCTATACTGCCTTTAAACTTTGGCACTTGAGAGAATTGTTAGTATTTGAGAGAAGCCTGGACGCCAAAGCAAACAAACCAAAATGGATCATTGATGAAATCAAACCAGACCCATTTTTTTGGATACACAACGAGAAGAACTGGGAGAGTTTCTCAGCAAAGACAGCAATGCCTGGAAAGTAAAGATGAGGGAAGAGGAAGCCCTAAACATTGACCCGACCGTCCAAAAGAAAACGGGACGCTTCCGACCAGACAACGTTTTTCCGTTGCTCCGTGGTCCGGTTCCGACAGCGTCCATTGTAGGCACTGTTGCCACCATTTCTGGGACTTAGGTTCGGATCCTCGGGCCCTCCTTGGACTGATTTCAAACCTGTTTGTTTAGGAGATGCTCTGACCCAGTCGTCTGTTCATAATGATTTGTCTATCGTTAAAGAGGTTCACGTCCAACAAGTCCACTACAAGAACAGACTGTTCACTTATCGTCTAATAGATGTCAGATCTTAGCATCCGCTTTGATAACGAGATAATAGTTAAATATTCAATCAGTTCGGACATTGAACAAATTAAATGAAGTCTTCTTCAATATATGAATGCTCAGCATGTTTTGGCTGGTCGATGCATAAACATATTTGCTTATGTATAGAATTTTTTAAAAATGTGAGCATTAATATGTGTCCTGTGTGTGCTCATCTTTTTACTCAACCCTAAAACGCTCTTGTTGAAAGCTGTTCGGTTTGCCGGCTAACTGCATGTCATTAATGCAGTTCGGCTTTTGGAGCACGGTTGTAAACGCACAGGGCTCCATTAGCAACCTGATAATTAAAGCGCGCCACAGATACAGAACGTTCTGTCTTTTATAATCCCTCCAGACCAAAAAAATGAGCCTCTGGAATCTTTACAGTCCATCTGAACCAGTGACTTTGTACAAATATACGAATGAAACCTGGTAGATATATTTTCATGTGCTAACTTGGAACCTGGAAGCTGCTCAAGCAGGTCGGGTCTTTTTTTGAGTCTTGTTCCATCCAAAGTGTCTTCCTTATAACGTTTAGGGATTGTCCTTTCCGCTGCCTCCCTAGACTTGCTCAGTTTGGGCTTGGGCTCAGGTATTAGAAGATAAGAAAATCGTAAAGCTACTTCAAAAAGTGCGATAGAAAGAAATCTTTGACTTGACTTTGACTTTGTTTAGAGTTAACATAATGCTTCCACCACCATGCTTCACAGGTCGAATGGGTTTTGGATATAAATCCAAAATGTCCAGTCTTTGTGTCATCTGACCAAAAAAAGCCTCAAACCTTTTGTCCTCATAATCCTAGCATTTAGAGACACTGCAAAGACAAGCATTAGGTCATTTGTCTCTGTCTGTCCCTTTTCACCTACAACATTCCCACGGCAGGTAATTTATCTTACCTGGTCCTCGTTAGTGAGGATTTACAGGATTTGTCTTCCCCATGTTTATATAAAGTGTTTAATTATGTAAGACCTCTGTTTCCTCAGGCTTATGTTTGCTCGAAATTCCTAGCGTTCTGGATTTTTCCGTCGTTGGATAACACTCACACTTACACTTGTATGTTTGTATTACTGTGCATTTGAGGATGTTGCCTTAGAAAAAGCTTACTTCTTAAGCTCATTGACCAGCATCTCATGTCGGGAACCAAAACAATAAAAATTGCTTTTGCAGTCGCAGAACATCGCTGTTCCAGGCTATGTGACCGTTCTGTGTTTTATATTTAGGAGGTTCTGGAGTGAGCGCCTCCGTTTAACGCACATGTGCTTCTCGTTAAACCACAGTACAGATCAGATGATAGCTGAGGGAGAAGCACAGGCACGGGTTTTGCTTTTTAATCTAAGATTAAGTCTGCGCTTTGATGTCGTCCCAGAGGTGCAGATCTTTGTCCAGAGGTCCTGTTGTGAATTTATGGGTCCTCTTGCCTCAACGAATTTCTCACTCCAGTATCTTTTTTAAACTAGCCCCAGAAATGTGCAGTGTTTAAAAAGTAATACATTACAAATGACTAATTATTTCCTTAAAAATGTACTCATTAAATGCTGGAAAAAGCAATCCTTTTAAGTTCTAAGTTATTTAAGTAAGATCAGCAAAAAGTATGTTAAATGCTTTATTTACGAAAGAACAAGGTTCAAATTCAAATCTGTGTTCATCCCGAGTTTTTCCGAAGCAGTTGCACAAATCTGGCCAGCAGATGTCGCTAAATCGCGCTGTTTGCAAAGCACTGAATCATTTGCCGAATCGATTGACTCAAATGATTCGAATCTTCAGAAAGCACCATTTCTCCCATCGTTAGCCCGAAGCAGAAGTTTGTTTGTAATGTATTCCTAAAAAATCGTGTTTTTTCAGAAATATAAGTAACGCAAAACGTTTTTATTAATCCCTAACTGTGATGTGATTTGATGAATTTAAAGTGTAAGTTCGTTAGGTTATTTCGTTACAGGAAATTAGATACTGCAATTGTGTCAAGAAATTCGTTCCCTACGAAATTAATTTGATCTTGGGTGCTTAAACTTTTGCACAAGACTGCAGCACAGCTAGTACTAGATATATAATAGGTCTACAAACAACACTACAAATCACATTTTTAAATAAACAGACTTAAAATCATGCTACATGTTATAGAACGCCACAGTACGTTATGGAACGCCAAAAATGCCTTGTTGGTCCTTTCCTCAGGTCGAAAGATGATTGAGGAATCAGGTTTTTGGGTGGAATTTTCGGTGTATTATGGTGGCGCTATGCCTTATTGAGACGCTTTACGTTGGTTTTACCTTTAATTTGTCACTATTTGTATCCGTAATTGTCATAATTTGGGCAGAATCTGAAAGGATTTGTGATTGAGGATCAATAATTTAGTGCATAGAATATCACCCGATATTGATATAATGTCATTAGCTATTAACGACAAGACTGCAAAAACATCTTTTGCACCAGGGGTTGCGGGGAAGAGGCTTTTGAACGGGTTTTGAAACGCCCAAAATAACAAGGTGTCGTGATAGAGGGTTAATGTTGAGTTCCAGACAGTGAATGGCTATCCGTACTGATGCAGTTCTTGCAGATTTTGGAGGCGCAGCACCTTATTAACACACTTGATGTTGGTTTTTCCCGTAACTTGTCACAGAATGGGAGGTGTGGTGTGAAATCTTAGCAAATGTGGTGGACTGTGGTAGCCTAGTGGTTAAGAAACTGGACTATGAACCAGAAGATCCAGGGTTCAAATCTGTACCAAGCCACCACTGTTGGGTCCTTGAGCAAGACCCTTAACCCACAATTGCTTGGATTGTAACTGTATCAATTGTAAGTCGCTCTGGATAAGGGTGTCTGCTAAATGCCATAAATGTAAATGCAAATATCTGAGGATTTCCGTAAAATAGCAACAAACAACATATGCACTGCATTAACAGTTCAGGTTGTGGACTTATAAATGAGTTCTGGAATGCCAAAAATGTCTTTTTGCTCCTTTATAGGGCTCTGTTTCAGTTGTACAAACATTGGCAAACCAGCTGTCAGAGTCTGGAGAGCCAACACCTTACTAAGACGATGGGTTTTCCTTCAGTTTGTCTCTGTTTTTTGTCCGTAATTAACCACAGTTGGTCTGAATATGGAGTGCGTTGCTAAAGCTGGGAAAGGATCAAGGATTCTTTCGGCCGAACATCATGTGTGCTACTTATAAGTAAACAGAACATGAGCGGTATTTAAATTGCTTGGAAAGTGCTGAAAAGTGACTTTTAAATCAATTGTGGAATGCCAAAAATATTTTGGATCCTCTACCCAGTGTAAAAGATTTTATATTATATTCTCTCTTACGCCTTTTCTTGGATTTTCTGACATTATTCGCAGACTTTATGTAGTTTTTCATTTAATTTGTCAGAGTCTGTATCCATAATTGGTCGTTAATCGGTCAGAATCTGGAGTGCGGTGTGAAACCTGGGAAAGCCTCTGAGGTTGCGAGGATTTCTTCCATCCAAAATCATCTGAACGACTTCATGATTTATGGCAAAACTGTATTTTATATATATATATATATAATATATATATAACTTATATATATAACTTTTCACCTTTAGTTCAGTGTTCGGACCCGGGATAAAGGATTTATATTTGTCTTACAGTGCATGGTGTGTGTGTTAATGGTACATTCAGATCAGATTTACTAGTCTTCCTAAAGCTCCTTAAGATGGCATTCATTCTGGGTAATTCCATCGTTTCAGGTGCCACCCTGTGATTTTATTTTCACCCCGAACCATGGACTCCGGGGTGGTCCTGATGATGTAACGACCACACAAACATCGCCGAGTTATTTCCTCGGGGATAGCGTTAGATGGCTGTTACACAACGATGCATGCGTCAGACCAGAGCAGCCAAAAAAGAGCGCCACCCAGACTGTAATGTTCAAGAATTGAATAAATCATCACATGATTACAAAGAAGTGTCACACCAAGGACCGTCCTGCATTCATTTACATCCGGACTCGAGAAATTAAATCTTTCCAAATAGGACGTCCATTTGTCTCGACGTCGGTCGATAATTGCCCGTGAAAGCTTTCTGTGCCGAGCCGTCGGATCTCTGCTCCAGGATCGGAAAAAAAAAATACATAAAATCTAATTCTGTCCCTGCACTTAGCAGAAATAAGAAGCTCTTCAGGAAAAACACGATCATCTCCATCCTGTAATTAAGCTCCCTAAGTAGAATTAAGCCTGAACTCAACGAGATTCACACGTCATTAAAAACGTCAATAACACAAATAAAATACAGCGCCGGACAAAATAACAGAAACAGATAATAAACCGGTTATTATCGGTAGGAAAGGTTTAGTATCATTAAATACTATAAATAAACTTTATAAAACTGTGTTTCCTGCTTTTAATCCACTTATCGCGGTCAGGGTGACAGGGTGGTACATTTTTCTGCATTTTAATCTCTATTTAATTTTATTTTATTTATTTTCTGCATTATATTCCTTTACGTTATTGTGTTTTATTCTCTATTTATTATATTTTATTTATTTATGTATTACGTTTTCTCTTTTATTATACCCTATGTTTATTATTATTTTATTATATATATTATTTTTATTATATTCTATTATTTCTTTATGTTTGCTATTTTATTTATTTATTTTACGTATAATTTTCTCTATTATATTATATCATCTATTTCATTTTTATATTTTCAATTTAATTGTATTTGTTATTTATTTACTGTATTTTAATCTCTATTTATTATAGTTAATTTATTTATGTATTACGTTTTCTGCTTTATTATATTTTGGTTTTTTTATGTATTATGTTCTGTTTATTATATTTTGTTTATTTATTATGTTTTCTATTTTATTATATTTTATGTATTTATTTTATGTATTATCTTGTCTAATTTATTATATTCTATTTTTTTTATTACATTATTTTATGTATTACATTCTATTAATTCTATTTTATTTATTGCATTTATGTAATCTATTCTCTATTTTATTATATTTTATTATTTTATTCCATGTTTATTATATTATCTTCTTTAATTATTCTATTTAGTTTCTGTCTATTTCATCTTTTTATTTATATAATTAAATTTAATATTTCATATTTTATTTATAACTGATAAATAAATATTTTTTTAATATATAACCTAAGAATAGCTCTGAATTTGGATAAAATGAAGCCCACAGATAGTAAAATGAATTATTTTATTTATATTAAAATAAAACTCTGGGCTGAAATTAGATTCTAAAAAAGCTTTAAAGGCCTGGTTTTCGTTCACGTCACGTTTTATAATAAAATCTTTCATGCATATTCAGAGCTGCAATAAAACTGCAGCATCGTTCCTGTTGTTGCGTAACTCTAGGGTTTCTCGTTCCTATTAAAGAGGATTTCTTTTTGTCTTAACGACGTGGGAATCCAGAGCCAGGCCTGTTCTGTAGCGGAGGAATGATGTTACAGGGGCAGAACGGCACGCAGAAGGGCCTGATGGGAAAAGGGTCAGGATGTAATCAGTGTAACCGCAGAGCTCGTGGTTCGAACATAAACACTGCTAATTAGAGCCGGGACTGTCAGTGGGCTAGCAGAGGCAGGCTGTAGGGCGATATATATATATCAAGTTACGTTATACAAAAACCTGAAAACCTTATTAATAAGAAACGAACAATAAATAGTCAATCATTTGGAGTATTTGGAGCCTGGAGGTGGAGAAAAACCTGCAATTTACAACAAAACCATTTATAATTCAAATACAAATACATGTAAGGTCATGAAGGTCAGGTAAAAACGAAAGCATCCCCACTGTAGCTAGGGGGCGCCCTTCCTCTTGCATTTCTGAAGTTCTCGGTTAAGCTGTTGGACTCTATAGTTCAGTATGATCAGGTGCCGGATGGTTCCGATTCGGTCCTTTGCTACTAGTCCCCTTATGCTCGTCCTCCTCCTCTTCCTCGTCCTGCACTTTCGCAGTTGTAGCCGACCCTGGCCTGGTTTTGCCCCCCGGCTTTTCTTTAGGGCCCTGCTGAGAGGCGTAACCCGGCGCCTCCTCATCCATGATGGACAAAAAGTCGTAAAACGGCACAGGAGGAGTCCACGGGCCGTCTGGGATCAGACCTTCAGAAATGAAACCCGAAAGGTCGACGTTACACAACGCTTTCATTATTAATTCATTACATATTAATTACGTTTTGACCTAAAGAAAACAGCAGTGGATCATCTGATATAACCAATAAAAATAATTAATAACTAATAAATAAAATATAAATAAAAAAACAGCAGTGGATCATCTGATGTAACCAATAACAAAAATAATTAATAACTAATTAATAAAATATAAATAAAAAAACAGCAGTGGATTATCTAATATAACCGTTAAAAAATCATAAATATCTACTAAATGTAAAAAATAAACAAACAATAAAAAACATATATAAATAATTAGAAAATAATATATACATTTAAAAATCTGATATAAATAAATAAATAAATAATAAAGGAAAAACAACAGCAGTGGATCATCTGTTATAAACATAAAAAAATAGTAAATCAATAATAAAAAATAAAATAATAGATTTAAGAAGATTAGATTTAAAAAACAGCAGTTTATCATCTGATATAAATAAATAAATAAATAAATAAAACAGCAGTGTATTATCTGATATAAACATTAAAAAAAAATAATAATAATAATTAAAAACATAAATAATAAATTTTAAAAACAGTGTATTTTCTGATTATAAACAATATAAAAAAAAATAGATAATAAAAAACATCCGCATCATAAATAAAGAATTAAAAACATAAAAAATAAAATAAATAAAAAGCAACAGCAGTGGATCATCCGATGCACCCAATAGAACTTAAAAATAAAATAAATAAATAATAAATACATTTTAAAAACAGCAGTGGATCATCTGATATACACTAAATAATAAATAAATAAACAGCTGATATGTTTAAACAGCAGAGATTCTACATATAAAAAAATTCATTTTATTTTCTGTATCAGTTCAATTAAATTTTTCCTCATTTTTATTTGTAAAAAAAACAAAATTCAGAAATTAAAATTGAGAATAGAGGCTTGTGAAATAAATGCAAACAAATATTAAAATAGAATATTAAAGTTCATTTTATTATTAAAAAGTAGATGTTTGGAACGGATTCTAAATGAACATTTAAAACAAATCCTAATAGATCTTTAAAAAGAATGACTAAAGCCTGGGGCTGGGACGTAACCCGGGGAGAGACGGTCATCAGCTCACCAGAGCTGGGCTACGAATCGCTGCACTGCTTTCCGATGCCGAGCCTCTCTGGTGCGTGTTGTGCTTCCTGTGGCAGGATGCCATGCATGCCCGTCACTCGCACAGCTCTTTAACGAGGAAAGGTTCGTACAAAACGAGATGACCGAGCTCTGAAAGTATGCTCCTAACCGTATGGGCTGGAAGGGTTCTGGGAAATATCTGGCAAGCGTCGGACACAAATAAGGGATGTAGGCAGCTGGGTCTCATAGGAAGCAGATGGAGCGAGACGGCGAGGCCGCTCAGTGGAAGCGGGAGCTGAAGTGGAGCCCAGGGACTTTTAGGGACGACAGAAGCAAAATGGCTTTGGATGGGCAGCACGCCGCCGTAGCTCCGCCCCCAGCGTGAGAAATACAATAGCGATTGTGTTAGCTAACGCACACGGGAACACAGAGGAAGATCGGAAGCAAAAGCCTTTCTCACGTCCAAAGCCAAAGGCTTACAGGGTTATATTATTTTTATACAGTATAGTTATGGTGACTCTGACCTGCAGGCTGCTCCTGCCTGTCCTCTATTCTCCTCAGCCACGCCAGGATGTTTTCAGCCAGCAGGGGGCGCTCCGAGGGGAAATGATACACCTGGCCGTCAGAGCTGAGCCGTGAGAGCACAAGTGCGGGGAGAGGAGGTACGAAACCGAGGTACGACTCCAAAACGGACCGACCGGAGGGCGTACGACCCCTGCAGGAGAGAGACAGAAAATGCATGTCAATTCAAGAACTGTTGTTTTGTTTTTTGTTTTTTTTTATTGTTTATGTATTGTTTTATTTATTATTTGTTTTTATAATATATCTTTCTATTAATTATATATTAGATATTAAATCTACTGCATTTTAAAATGAATTAATTAGTTAATGTATGATTCATTTATTATTTATTTATTGTTTATATCAGATGATCCACTGTTATTTATTAATTTATTTTTTATTGATTATATCAGATGATCAACTGCCTTTTTTAATTAATTAATTTATTTTTTATTTATTTATTTGTCCATTTATTTTTTGATTAGTTATAGCAGATGATAGAATGGTGTTTTTTTTATTACATTTTTTTATTGTTTATGTCAGATGATCCATTGCTATTTTTTATTTATTAATATATTTTTGTATTGATAATATCAGTTGATACAATGTTTTTCTTTCTTTCTTTATGTATTATTTATTATTTATATCAGATGATACACTGCTGTTTTATATTTATTTTTTTATTATGCATTAATATATTTTTGTATTGATTATATCAGATGATACAATGTTTTTTTTCTTTTGTTTATTTATTTGTATTTATTTATTTATTTATTTGTTTATGTAGTATTTATATCAAATGATACACTGCTGTTATTTATTAATGTATTTTTGTATTGATTAAATCGGACGATCCACTGCTTTTTTTAAATAATGAATGAATGAATTTGTAATAAACTGATTTGCGTTTACAGGTGTATCCAGCAGGGCAGTGAGGTGCCGGGGCGTCCGCTCCTCTCGGTCCTCCTCATCTCGTCCAGGGCCCGTAGCGTCTCTGGACTTTCCTCTCCCCCGACGAACAGCAGCAGGAGGGGCCTCCGGAGCTCCAGGTACCACGGTAAGTTCTGGACGCTAAGCTCGGGCTGTCGGAGAGGCGCCAGAAGGGGGGTGAGAGGGGCGGCCCAGGGGTAATAAACCACTCAGTAAAACGACGACTCGGACTCTTACAAACGTATCGAGCGCCACTCTTCTGATCTGTGCCACCATTTCCTGAGGCGCCCTCGGCAGGGGGTGAGCCTCTCGCCGGACCCCAGGTCCACGGGCCACCAGGAGGGCGGGTACAGCGACCGAATGCTCCTCCGCCCTGAGAAACCAAACAGAACAAATAGCGCTTGTATCTGCTGCCCTTACCTACTCGGCACAGACTCGTTCTGACGCACCACTTCTGGGCCTCCCCGTGAGCAAACAGGCCCAGGATGGCTTCCCCCCTCAGCGCTCTGGAGGCCTCCCGAAAAGCGCCCGCGCCTGCAAAGGAGAGCAAACAGGACGTAAACAAGCCCACGCCGCAGAGCTGCTGTGTTTAACCAAACGCGTGATCAGGGCGCCAAGCCGTCAGCATCTCGCTTCAGCACAGCGGCCTTATAGAGCTACACACCACGAATCAGGGAGTCGTCTGGATCCAACTGAGATACGCACGAATCAGTGAATCATTGAGTCATGACCGAGGTTTACACCTGTTTTGCTCAGGGAATCAGTGTTTGAATAAGTGAATCATTTGGTCACTGTTTATAGTCACTTCTCTCGATAAGAGAGTCAGCGTTTGAATCAGTGAATCACTTGGTCACTGTTTATAGTCACTTCTTTCTCTATAAGAGAGTCAGCGTTTGAATCAGTGAATCACTTGGTCAATGTAGTCACTTTCTCTCTATGAGAGAGTCCAGCGTTTGAAACAGTGAATCATTGGTCACTGTTTTAGTCACTTCTTTCTTCTGGGAGAGAGTCAGCGTTTGAATCAGTGAATCACTTGGTCCACTGTGTATAGCACTTCTCTATGAGAGTCAGCGTTGAATCAGTGAATCACTTGGTCGCTGTTTACAGTACTTCTCTCACTATAAGAGCGTCAGAGTTTATCAGTGAATCATTGGTCACGTTTATATGTCACTTCTCTCATATAAGAGAGTCAGCATTGAATCAGTGAATCATTGGTCACTGTTTATAGTCACTTCTCCGGATAAGAGAGTCAGCGTTTGAATCAGTGAATCACTTGGTCACTGTTTATAGTCACTTCTTCTCTATAAGAGAGGGTCAAGCGTTTGAATCGTGAATTTCACTTGGTCACTGTTGTGTAGTTCACTTCTCTCTCTATGAGGAGAGTCAGCGTTTGAATCAGTGAATCATTTGGTCACTGTGTACAGTTCACTCTCTCACTATAAGAGAGTCAGCATTTGAATCAGTGAATCATTTGTCCATGTTTATAGTCAACTTCCTCGATTAAGAGAGTCAAGCGTTTGATCAGTGAATCACTTGGTCCATTTATAGTACGTATTTTCTATAAGGAGTTCAGTGTTTGAATCAGTGAATCACTTGGTCACTGTTTGTAGTCACTTCTCTCTCTATGAGAGAGTCAGCGTTTGAATCAGGGACATCACTTGGTCACTGTTTATAGTCACTTCTCTATGAGAGTCAGCGTTTTTTTTTTTTGTTGAATCAGTGAATCACTTGTCGCTGTGTACAGTCACTTCTCTCCTATAAGAGAGTCAGCGTTTGAAATCAGTGAATCATTTGGTCACTGTTTATAGTCCTTCTTCACCTATAAGAGAGTCAGCATTTGAATCAGGAATATTTGGTCATTGTTTATAGTTAACTTCTCCGATAAGAGAGTCAAGTTTGAATCCGTGATCACTGGTCCACTGTTTTAGTCACTCTTTATCTATAAGAGGAGTCAGCGTTGAATAGTGAATCATTGGTCACACTGTTTTGTAGTCACTTCTCTCTCTATGAAGAGAGGTCAGAGTTTTGAAATCAGTGAATCATTTGTCACTTGTTTTACAGTCACTTCTCTCACTATAAGAGAGTCAGCCATTGAATCAGTGAATCATTTGGTCACTGTTTAGGTCAACTTCTCTCGATAAGAGATGTCAGCGTTTGACATCAGTGAAATCACTTGGTCACTTATAGTCAACTTTTCCTATAAGAGAGGTCGTCAGCGTTTGGATCAGTGAATCACTTGGTCACTGTTTGTAGTCATCTCTCTCTATGGAGTAGAGAGAGTCACGCGTTTGAAAACAGTGAATCACTGGTCACTGGTTATAGGTCACTCTTTCCTTATGAGAGAGTCAGCGTTTTTGAATCAAGTGAATCCACTGGTCTGTTTATAGTTCACTTCTTTCTCTATAAGGAGTCAGCGTTGAATCAGTGAATCACTGGTCAACTGTGGTGTAGTCACTTCTCTCTCTTGAGAGAAGTCAGCGTTGAAATCAGTTGAATCATTGGTCATGGTTAACAGTCATTCTCTCCACTATTAAGAGAGTCAGGGCATTTGAATCAGTGAATCATGTGGTCACTGTTTATGTCCACTTCTCCGATAAGGAGAGTCAGCGTTTGATCAGTGAATCACTTGGTCACTGTTTATAGTCACTTCTCTCTCTATGAGAGAGTCAGCGTTTGAATCAGTGAATCACTTGGTCACTGTTGATAGTCACTTCTCTCTCTATGAGAGAGTCAGCGTTTGAAACAGTGAATCACTTGGTCACTGTTTATAGTCACTTCTTTCTCTATGAGAGAGTCAGCGTTGAATCAGTGAATCACTTGGTCACTGTTTATAGTCACTTCTCTATGAGAGTCAGCGTTTGAATCAGTGAATCACTTGGTCACTGTTTATAGTCACTTCTGTCTCTATGAGAGAGTCAGTGTTTGAATCAGTGAATCATTTTTGACAAATGTTCAAATGATGGTCAAAAGGTTCCTTTCTTGCTCAGAGTCAAATTGTGTGAATCAGTGAATAGTTTGGTTACACCCGAGATACTCTCCTGTCCCGTTCAGCGAGTTGGTGTTTGAATCGGTGAATCATTGAGTCATGACCGAAATTTACATCTATTTGAATCCTTGAGTATTTGAATCTATTAGTCCTAACTGATATTTGCTTGTCTTGTTGAGAGTCAGTATTAAAATCACTGAATCATTTGGTTAGAATCACTGAATCACCTAAGTAGTTACAAATGAGTCATAGTGTTTGAATCAGTAAATTATTGAGTGTTGACTAAAATCCACACCTATTTTGTTCAGAGAGTCGGTGTTTGAATCAGTGAATCTTTTAGTCCTCACTAAGATTCGCTTGTCTTGCTGAGAGAGTCAGTTTTAGAATCAGTGAATCTTTTAATCATGGTTTATAGCCACTCCTCTCTGATTAAAATAGTCAGTGTTTCGTCTCTGATTCACAATCATCAGTGAATCATTCTGACTGATATAGAATCCTCTATTGTTTGGAGTCAATGCCTGCATCAGTGAATCATTTGGTCATAATTGAGATTCCCTCCTGTCTTTGGCCAGTGCATCAGCAGTTGAATCGATGAATCTTTTGGACATTGTATAGAGTTTTGCTTCTCACTTTTTAAACGAGTTTATGTTTGAATCAGTGAATCACTGAATCATGACTGAAATTCCCTCTTATTAAGTGAGTCAGTGTTTGAGTCAGTGAATCACTGAGTCATGACCAAGAGTCACACCTGTTTTGCTCAGGGAATCAGTGTTTGAATCAGTGAATTTATTAGTCCTCACTGAGATTCGCTCATCTTGCTGAGAGAGTCAGCTTTAGAATCGGTGAATCATTTGGTCATTGTTTATATTCACCTCTCTTTCATTAAAAGAGTTGGTGTTTGAATCAGTGAATTGTTTGGTCCTCTCTGATTCACAGTCAGCGTTTGGATCAGTGAATAATTCTGACTGAGATCCACTCCTCTTTTGTTTAGAGTCAGTGATTGAATAGGTGAATCATTTGATCATGAATTGTGTTCACTTCTCTCTCGTTAAAAAAGTCACTGTTTGAATCAGTGAATCCTTTGGTCCTCACTGATTCACAGTCAGCATCTGGATCAGTGAATCATTATGACTGAGATAGACTCCTCTTTAGTCAAGAGTGAGGGTTAAGAATCAGTGAATCATTTGGTCCTGACTTGCATCTATTTTGCCCAGAGTGTCAGTGTTTTTGAATCGGTGAATCATCTGGTCATTGTTGAGATTTTTGCTTCTCTCTCATGAAACAAGTCGGTGTTTGAATCAGTGAATCACTTGATCCTTTGACAGAGATTTGTTCTTTATTAAATCTGCTGAACTCGTATCGGTTTTGGAGAGGCTGTTCGTACCTGTATCCTCGTGCGAGAAGAGGCCGAGCATTCGGACGGGCGAGAGCTGCGAGTACTGCTCCGCTTCCAGGAAGGACAGAGCTTCAGCGTTGGAGGAGAGCGAGACGGGGACGGGGAGACGACTCCTGTAAATAAGAGAAAGACCAAACAACGGGGACGTGTGTGTGTGTGTGCATGTATGTGTGTGTGTGTGTGTATGCGCTGGAATTAAAGGGGATAGCATCGCAAACAAACACACAAGCCCACGCGCTTCTATAAACACGAAGCCCACACGCAGGCAAACCCACAAGATCTACGATTAATCGCCTTCTTAAAAAGCACAAACAAAACGAGCTAAGAGGTTCTAACAAAGCCGGAGCGTTTCCTGCTCTTCACCGGGCTCTTAAAGGGGTTCGACGTTTCTGCGGTCTTTACTAACAGACACAATAATTATGGGATGTCCATCAGAGCTCACGGGGAGCATACGAGGACAGACACGCCCCTGCTTAACAAAGTCTGAGCAGACTGTAGGATCAGGAACCCACCTGGACTCGGGTGCAGAATTTAAATCATTAAGACCAAACGCTTTCATCTCAGGCCCCAGAGTAACGTTGACCAAGCTCAACATTTTCATATCTGATCTCCGGGATTAAGCCTGACGCCCAGTTCCCTGAAAGCCAATTCTATGCTATTCAGCCAATTATAACAAACGGGCGCTTTGAACCGTCCTTTCAATCCTCCTTCCGAAAGCGTGAAAAAAAGCGAGGTAACGGAACCACAGATTCTTCATAAGGAGCGGCTCAGGGATGAACGTAAACGCCGCTTCATGACTTTGAGCTCTGCTCTGTCCTGGTCAGGGTTACAGGGCTCTGGTGCCAGTCCACAGAGGGCACAGGGTGCGGGCATGGGCGTCCAGGAGAAAGATAGTCCATCACAAGACTGGGTAATTCAGGCTTGTCTCTCTCAAATACAGACAACTGTGTCTGAACGAGACTCGAACCCCGGTCCCTGTGGGAGGTGGGCTAGCAGAATTGATTATTTTCCAAGAATAATTCATTATTTACCCTGAAGAATTTATTATTTACCCACAGAACTGATGATCTACCCTGGAGTATTGATTATTTACCCCAAAGAATTTATGTATCATCACAGAATTGATTATTTACCCTGAATAACTGGTTATTTACCATATCATAGTAACAATGTAACGACTCAACCTCCAGCTGGTCGGTTTGATGTGATGCTACAAACGTTTTATTTACAGTCTGGTCTCTGATTGGTGGGTTTCCTTTGGAATTGTGGGTACCGTTGTTCTTTACAGCTTTATCTGGTACCTCAGGCGAAATCTGTAGAGTGAGATTACAGTATATAGAACCTCTCTAAACCTGTGTGTGTGTGTGTGTGTGTGTGTGTGTTAGACTCACAGCAGGAGGAACCTGTACAGGCTCTGAGTTCCCATCATGCCTCTGTAGGACCGAGGCTCCTCGTCGGGGCGGAACAGCCGGACGGAGGGGAACGAGGTCACGTTGTGCTCACGACACACACACGTCCACTCTCCGCAGTCTACTGAGGCCAGAGACACATCACTGACATCTGCCCACACACACACACACACACACACAAACACACACACAGATAAGATTAGAGTTATTTATCCTTTATATATCCACACGTTAAAAACACACCCAGTCTACAGAAGGGCTATAATAATTAACCAAAAAAAGCACATTTTAATATAAATTTGAACTATCATTCTGACTTTTATGACTGGAATGACACCAAGAGATCGGAGAAAACGTCCATTTAATGCTGACAGTCGAACTTTTTAATTTACATCAGCAGAGACAAACTTGTGATTAAAAAAACAACAAAACACCCTTATTTTTTGTACCCTTGTTTTTACGGGTGCTGGGACTCTAATTAGTGGTGCCTGAGAACCCTTAGGAAGGGGCTAGACACATCTTTGAGTAAACATACACACAAACACACAGGCTTATACACCTTACACACACACACGGTATACAAACACAAACAGGCTTACACAGGCTGTACGTACACAAAAACACACACCAACACAGACAAGTTTGTAAAGGTTACAAGTAAACACACACACACACACACACACACACACACACACGTATTACGTTTTCACGTACAGCTCTGGAATAAATTGAGACCGCCCCAAAACGATCCGTTTCTCCGGGTTTTATTTGTAGGTTCTCTCTGTTTGAGTGAAAGGAACCCTTTTTGTTTTATCCTACAAATGACTGACGAATTCCAAAAAGAAAATGGATTTTGAAAGCAAAGGCAAGAGCGTTTATTCGCTGTAAATGACAACAAGTCAAAACAAATAATAACAAAGAGCACCAGCTCGGGGTGGTTTTTTTAAACAGAACAACACTAGCGCTACAAATTCGGCAAGTTTTCTCCTAAATCTTTCCAGAGCTGCACACAAAGCCTCGGTTTTACCTTTAAGCGAATCGGCAACCTCGCCATAGGAGTGCAGGAAAGCCATGGACGCGGCGTCCCCTACAGGACAGAGCGAGAATTACAGCTTACAGCACGAGAGAGAAACACGGAGCTACAGCTTCAGATGCAGCTCACATCTGAGGTAGAACAGCACCACCGTGAGGCCGCTCTGCGTCACTGCAGCGCCGAAGGTGTCAGGCGTCAGCTCGGCCACGGAGTCCGTTTCCGGCTCGGCCCCGCGCTCTCTGTACACTGACTCCGCCACCTCGTCGTCCAGGACGCCTGGGAGGTACGAGAGAAGAGTCTGAGGCTCACCTCGAGGTCCTCCGTCACTTCAGAATAAGAGTCCTAACCGTAAGTGTCAAAGAGATCCTCATCCTCATCCTCGTCTTCCTCAACCTGTCCTCTGATGAGGCCCACGACCTCGTCCGGGTCCTTCACACTTAAGTACTTGACTTCCTGATGAGGGAGTCGGTACGCAGCGCTGTACGTGAGTGCCGTCTGAACACCGGGACTGCTCCTAGAATTGCACAGACGCACAAAGATCGGCGAAGTAATCCCCATCCGGCCTCCCCCAGCTCAGACACAGCCCAATTCACCTGTGGACCAGGACGACCCCGATCTCGCCCCTCAGCCTGGCCGCCAAAGCCCTGGCTGTCTCCCGGTCTGCCTGCAGCGTCTCGGCGCGAGAGAACAGGAACAGGACGGGGACGCCCAGCCGGTCGTATATGGCCTCGACCCGGTCCGGATCCGCGCTCGCCTCCACCTGCCCACGTCAAACACTCCTTCTCATTATTATTATTATTATTCGTGACAGCGTTTAACATGAAAAATCCGACTCACCAGCGGCGGCGCCTCCATGAGCTGCAGGAAGGCGTGCGTGTTCACGGTGGTCAGCGCTCTCCTCATCAGGGTGCGCGGGCACGGCTCAGAGTGATCCCGAACGCCGCGGCAACGCAGGAACCACAGGCGCGCCCGTGCAGAGGGGGCGTCCTCGAGCCTGAGTCAAAGATAAGATCTGCACCATGACTTAAAGGCGTTATTAAAGGTTTCGATCAGTTCCGTTAAATCCACGTACCCCATGTGCTGGAGCAGGGGTGCCCCCGTGGTCTGCACGAACTGGTACTTGCCTCCGTACACAAACGCCGCCTCCATGAGCGCCCGATGCTCTGCGTAACAAACTCTTTTTATCCTTCATTTTATGCCGTTACTCATTATTACTCTATACCTTGGCGCCATCTGGTGCCGATAACCTAAACGCAGGCCTGGCGAGACAGAACTTGGGAACTTGGGCTCAAAGGACCCAGCTTCTTAAGTTCTGCTTTGACAGAGGATTCCTTCAAGAAAAAAAAAGACAGCGACGTTACCTGGCAGTCCCAGAGCGCTCACGTGGCCCAACACGATATCGGCCTTCGCTTTGGCCG
Organism: Ancistrus triradiatus; assembly: GCA_025084515.1. Classification (NCBI taxonomy): domain Eukaryota; kingdom Metazoa; phylum Chordata; class Actinopteri; order Siluriformes; family Loricariidae; genus Ancistrus; species Ancistrus triradiatus. Next base: position 71,553 of record JAJAGP010000769.1, on the reverse strand, counting down.
CGCTCTCCACGCCGAGCAGCTCCGCCGGAGTGTGGACGTACCGAACCTCGTTGTAGAGCAACGTGCTGGACGCAAAACACAACGACAACAAAAATGATAATCACTTCCATGTTATTTACTTCGCCGCTCGGGACGACTCGACTCACAAGAGCATGTGAGACACGACGGCGTTGACGTCAAAAATGGTGTCGAGATCGAAGCTCCTCAAGACGTCCGAGCCCCTGAGGAACGAGAATCGCCGCGTTTATTAAAAGTTACAGAGATGTTTGATATTGCCAGTCGGTTAAATCCCTTATTTTGTGTCATACAAACCTGAAGAGGTGAGCTTTCCTCATGATTTTCTCCCCGGTGCAGAACTTTGGGACGTTCTCCTTAGAGCAGTTCACCTGCAGGACACAGTCTGTTTATTAGGAGTCTTAACTCAAATATCTAATCAGCCAATTACACGGGAGCAGCTCGGCACCTTGGCCACCAGGATGCCGTAGTCCTGAAGGGCCTCTGCCGACATCCCCAGCTGCTCCAGGAACGTCTGCACGGCTGCGTCAGCTGCAAACGCAAAGCCGACATGTACGGATTAATGATCTGCAATGACTTTAATCGTCCAAATAATCGTTCAAATGCAACCCGTAAGGGAAGAAGAAAGAGAGAAAGTTAACACATACAGGTATAATGTTGCTGCCTAATAATAATATAACAATGTAACGCAAAGGACTGGCGTCCCGTACAGGGTCAGTCCCGTCTTGCACCCTGTCCTGCCTGTTAATGCGTCCCTCGCAACCCTGAACTGGATTAAACACAAGGTGAGCATGCGATAATCATAATACAGGTGGCACAGAGGTCTAACACGCAATCCCACTGAGGCCAGGCAATGAACTCTGGCCAGGTCGGGCGTCACATACATGACTCATTCTTGATAAGTACATCTGTAATCGTTAATATGTATAATAAGCAGTTTATTGCGTTGTAATAACAGATCTCACCGTGTGCACAAAAGTAGACGAGAGCTGTTCTTCCAGCTTGCATGTTCTCATTAAATCCATCAGCTGTGAGCTCTATCAGATTTGAACTGTTCGTAAGAATTGATTTAAGGCATAATAAAAGTGCTATAGTATTTAGTTTGTACATAGTGTAAACGTGATATTAATCTAAAACACGAGTCTGAATACAGAAACAGCGCCTAAATCCTTCCATATCTGAAGATTAACTCATAATCAACCCGGTGTCGCTTCGAAAATATATAAGAGACGATAAACCATCATTAAAATGTGATTTTAAACCCGACTTCTACACATACTTTAACGTGTGTACGATTTGTAAACCGTTTTGAATCCGTATCCTAAATCGCTCCTCCCTCCCAACTTTGGTGTTCTACTTAGTGGGTGACTTGAACAACTTCTGCTCACTATCTAGTACACTCTATTTCGTCAGTGAGCCGTTTTGAATGCGCCCATGGCTGCCTGTTTTTTAACGGACTCATTTTGAAATGACAGACATTTCGGATCAAACCGCGGGGAACATTTAGATAATGCTCCAGCGATTCCCGGATCCAAAATGGCGCCTAAAGAAACCCAGTTTCCAGAGCGTTCCAATTGGTCCATAATCGGGATTCGCCTGAGGCATACCTCGATGCGATTGGTCCAAACGGAGGCATAGGCTTCGCATGCGAGATCTGATTGGTTGGAAGGCGTGGCTTGAGGTGCAGCCTGCCCCAGCTGATTGAGCTCGCCTGTTTTTTCCCTGGAGTTGTTTTCTTCGCTTTATATCGGAGCAGATTTTTGCGGAGGCGAAATTGTTTTTGTCTGTTTGTTTTTAGGACAACGATGCCCCAACTGCAGCTTATTTTTTACACCGCGTCACAGCTGTACACTTTGTTAGTTTTTTATTAAAAGTGTGCGAAGTTTGATGTCAGGCGTGAGGAATCCAGCTTTATGAAGTTTATGGTGTAAGAGCACTTCTACATGATGCTGATGCCACTTGAGCATCAGCCAGGGCTTTCTCTTGCTGAGGCTGAAGCTGAGGATGATGATGATGAAGGTGCGGCCCTGCAGCTGGCTCTGACAGTGGTGTACACACTCCTGTACTGCCTGCTCTTCTTCTTCATCTACTCGCAGCTCTGGCTCAACCTGCACTACGGGCACAAGCGCCTGAGCTACAGGAGCGTGTTCCTGTTCCTGTGCTTGGTCTGGTCGGCCCTCAGGACCACGCTGTTCTCCTTCTACTTCGACAACATCCTGCAGGCCAGTCGGCTCCAGCCTGTGCCCTTCTGGATCTTCTACTGCTTCCCGGTGTGTCTGCAGTTCTGCACGCTGTGTCTGCTCAACCTCTACTTCTCACAGGTGAGTTCAGACAGGTAAACCTTCTCATCTGAATGTGATCCAAACAGAGGGTTTACAAACCGTGGAAACTTGGAAGATGTGTGCAACGGACGGATTTAATAAATAAACCTTTAAAAAAAGGTTCCAGGTGGATAACCTTATTTAAACTCGGGTGATTATAGTTAACAAATGATTTGCGAGGGTCACACGGACTACAACGCAATTTTTTAAGGTTGTGTCTTTCAATTTAGAGCCTAAAATATGCGGCAATGTGGAACATTAAGTTAAATGTGTGCAAAAATCTCTTTGAGGCTCGTTTTGTTACCTTTCTTATTAATCTAAGAAAATAATTGACCAAAAGGCGTAATTATAATCTCTGGTACAATTATACCCTCCTAAATCCGCCCACCCAGGCCCCCAAGACCCTCATAATCCCCCTGCCGGCCCCCCATGATCTCATCAGGCTGAATTGGGGGTGAAATGTGAAAATAAATGATTATTAGATACCCTTCTGAACTAAATGTGACTGTTTTTGTTTGGAGTTCAGTCTTGTGAAAGACTACAAGAGAGTGTTTAGGAACTCTTAAGCATCCACCGTCTCTTTTGGGGGTGTAAATATGAGGTGGGTCAGAGCCTGAATTCCCTTACTCGTTCATCACCGTGAGGAAGATAAGACATTTTATGTGAGAAGTCAGAAGTGTTCTTTAGAAAGTGGATCTTATACGTGGAGCCTTGTGTGTGTGTGTGTGTGTGTGTGTGTGTGTGTGTGACGTTTACGCGGAGTCAGCCGGGATCTCGTGTTGAAACAGAAGTAAAACTGCAGCAGAGGAACAAAGACAGGATGAGCTCGAGGTTCAGTTCTCTGGTGAGGAATCTCATGATCGGAGCTGATGGAGCAAGTACATCACAGCTTCTCTTACGTACTCATGGGGGGGGGCTCCAAGGGCAACATGTTGGAACCAGTGATCTAGACCACCTGCCCCTGGTCGGGCATTTTTATGGACATATTTGACTGTGGGAGGGAATTTTGGGCCCTTCTCAGGCTCTCTCTCGCCTATTTTGCATCTCACAGTCAAAAAAGTTGGATTTAACGCCAGTGCGCAAAAATGTGTCCGTATTACACTCTTTTACGCATTTGCTAGTTAAATAGAAGCTGAACGTCTCTCGCACATATGCCATATGTTTTAAAATCATATTAAAATGTGCAGAAACGGTGTTAACGTTTGTTCCGTTAACGTTGTTTCATTTAGTAAAAATAAAAGTGGCCCCGATCCGATCTTTGACTCCATAAGTGACAAAGGCGTGCTTTTCGTTGAGGCTGTGTGAACATGCAATCCAAAAATTCAGTAGTCAGAACACAGAAAATGAAGAATTTGATGATTAAATTGGAAAGATTTAAGCTTATAGCACGTCATTCCGTGAGATTATTGGCTGGTTGCAGAGTAGGAATCCGATTATTCCCTGAGTCCTGCAAGAAATGCCTGAACGAAGGAAGGAAAATAAAAAGCTCAAAGGCAAAGTTTATAGTAAGGACACAAATCAAAAGAAATAACCGTGGCTGTGAAGCATGGCTCTTTTTCGGATCAGTTTCGGACTGTGAACCATTCAGACGAATGTTGGATATAGTTCAGATTAGGAAGTGAGTGTGAACAGCCTAAAAAAACACATATTTGCTGAGATATTTGTGTTTGGACCACTTTTACCTGCTGTGTGAACATAGCCTTGGACAATCAGCAAAACATTTGACCAGGAGTTAGGATGGGCTGTACTGCTCCAGGAGATCAGTAAGATGTTCCAAAGCTAAACCATGCAGGGTTATGAAGGTCAGTCTGTGTGTGTGTGTGTGTGTGTGTGTGTGTGTGTGTGTGTGTGTGTGTGTGTGTGTGTGTGTGTGGTTCCAGTCATTTTGAGGAACCTTGTACAGTGTGGAGTTTTAACAGAGGAAAAGAGCCGTTCACGTTCAGTCCTGTGACCTAAAATCACTTGGTACACACAGGTTCATTATCTTTTGTTAGAAAGGAAAAACACAGCGGTGTGTCTGTGTGCGTCTGTGTGTGTGTGTTGTATGAATAACCAGCCTGCAAGTTGTTTACTTCGTCAGGTCACTCAGGAAAGAAGAAAAGCTAGAGAGAGAAAGAGAGACAGAACTGAGAATCAACTGTCTCTCTCTGTCTCTGTCTTTCTCTGTCTCTCTCTCTCTGTCTCTCTCTCTCTCTCTCTCTCTCATTTGACTCTTGATTAAATTCTCTCTGCAATGAAAACACAGAACCTTGTGCTCTCTGAGCAGCTGTTTGCTGACTGGAGGAGGCGTGGTCTCTACCTGTCAGTCCATTGAAAGAGGCGTGGCCTGTATACCTGTCAGTCCGAATAAAAGTGCAGCCTAGTGTGGAGAAAAATAAACCCAGTGTTTGTTGAGCCGTCAGATTAAATCTCTCTCTCTCTCTCTCTCTCTCTCTCTCTGCTGCAGATGATGTGTAAAGCCAAAGCTAAATATTCTCCAGAGCGCAGCAAATACAAGTAAGTTTGTTTTTCAGTTGCGTTACTATTTAAACACACACGTGGCATTTGACGTACACATGACCCAAAACAAGAAACATAATATCAGTAATGAAAATCTAGCTTCACCGGTTTATACAGCATGACATTTGTTCCCCCTGAAGGAGGCGTGGTCTCTGTACCTGCGCCATTAAAGGAGGCGTGGCCTCTATATAATATCCCTCTCTGTGCAGGTTGCCCCTGAAGTTGGCCTTCCTGTTCATCAGCTTCTTCTTCCTGGTGGTGAACGTCACCTGCTCTGTGTTGGTGCACGTCCAGCAGAACATGGACGCCAGCAGCACCAAACACATCGTCCTCGCGCGGGTGCTGATCAACGATAGCCTGTTCGTGCTGTGCGCCGTCTCGCTCGCCACCTGCATCTGCAAACTGGCCAAGGTGTCGTCCGCTAACGTCTACCTGGAGTCCAAGGTGAGCGAATGATGTCCACCGTTGCTCGGCAGCTTCTTTGTATGAGAGCCTCCTGGTCTTTCAGCAGTGTTGGATGTTCTCTGATCCTGGGTTTTGGGACGATCTCTAGGCGAGCTCTGACGTCTGGATGCTACTAAAGTGTGTGTGTGTGTTCATGTTCACGTGTTGACGTCTTACAGGGGACGACGGTGTGCAAGGCGACGGCCACCGGAGCAGCAGTGGTCCTGCTGTACACGTCCCGAGCGTGTTATAACCTGGCCGTAGTCGCCTTGTCTCCGAAGGACCACGCCACACCGTTCAGCTACGGCTGGTACAGCTTCTCTGATCAGGTAACAAAATGTTCAGATAATGAGAGTGACATATATATTACTTCCTATGGGAGCATTCATATCTCGTTCTGGGCTTTGGGCAGCCTTTGCTTCTCTGCCTTTGCTTTACCTTAATTATTCGTCTCGTTCCCTAAGTTTCTATCTGTTTTTGTGAGTGTCTGTCGTTCTTAAGTGTATATAAAAATGCAGAATGCCCTCTGCTGTCTGTAGTAATAAACACTTATTAACACTTATTGTAATAAACACTTATTATAGGATAATTAACCAACTAATAAAGTACAAATTAACGATTTAACCGAGGGAGTTGGTTCTTATTTAATGTTCGCTGTAATTCAGACCTGTGTGTGTCTGTGTGTGTAGCCTGACATAGAGAAGATCAGCGGGAAGGCGTACATGGTGTTTGGGATCGTCCTCTTCTTCTGGGAGTTTGTCCCCACGACCCTGCTGGTGCTGTTTTTCCGAGTTCAGAAACCCAATCAGAACCTGGTGAGACGTCCAGTCGCCGTGTATCAGTATCAAGAGACGCACAGCACAAAAGAAACCAGGCAACACAACACCAGTGAAGTTTTCCCTTAAAATTGCTCGTAAACAAAGTTAGGTGTGTCGCGGAAAAAATGCCTTGAAGAAAATCGTCATAAACCCTTAAATGTTTCCTTAAGTAATCCCTTAAAAAAACGTTAAGTGTCGTGGAAAGCTCCTTAATTAAGAAGTAAAATGTCTTGGGATTATGTAAGGGACGCAAAGCATCACCTGAACTCCAGAAAGACGGAGAATATGGCCGAGAATTTGGAGGTTTTTGAAGATGAGACCTGTAGTTTTACAGCTCCTGATTGCTCTGAAACTGGGAGGTTCCAGTCTGTGGTTGGAAATGTTCTCCGTGTGCACAAGTCTAGAAATGGCTAGATAAAAACCATTAAGTTTCGAAACAGTTTCGAAACAGTTCTTGTTTTCTCCGTTATTTTCCATGTTGGGTTAAAAACCTTTAAGGCAGCTCTCAAACTCTCAAACAGCGTTGTTGAACGTTTCTTACAACTGTCGTTATCATGGGAACAGTGGAACTTTGTGGCAACAAAACCTCAGTCAGTGCGGTAAATCCTTCAGTAAATCCTTCAGTAAGTGAAACTAAAGGGATTTCTTGCAGCATGCTGAAGTCATGAATTAAGGGTGAGTGCCGGTTCTGTTTATGCAGAAAAAGAATTGCTTTGTTTCATTGAACGTCATGTTTTCAGATTGTGTCTGTTGTTGTTATTGTTGTGCTGGTTGTGTCGCTGCTGTCGTTCTCTCCATCATGATTAACCCCAATCGGCTTCTTGTGCATCCATCAGACAGAAGGAGTGAGTCAGTGTTTGTTGAGTCAGTACTCTGGAAAACACCTTTGTGTGTGTGTGTTGCTTAGGCACCGGGTGGTATGATCCACAGTCACAGTTTTAACTCGAGAGCATATTTTTTCGACAATCCGAGACGCTACGACAGCGATGACGATCTTTCCAGGAGCATCAGCTCTAGAGGAGAACGGGGCAGGTTGGTATACACAAACACACTCCTATACACACACACACTGTAGAATTAGATGTATATAAAGTCTATCTGACCTGTCTCTCCTGCAGTAGCACCCTTTCCTCGACGTCTCAGCCCAGCTCCGGTTGGTATGGCTCCATCCAGAAGACGGGGAGCCTGACGTACGCCGGCTCGTTCTCCACCGCCCGCTCCTCCACCACCCCGCTCCTCCTGTCCTCCAGCAACGCCCAGACCAGCCAGCATCATAACTACTACTCCACCCCGCAGGAGTACTACTGCGCCCCTCAGGGTTACTACATCACCCCTCCAAACTGAGCCGGTTCTGAAATGAGGTGACCCGAGAGGGTCAGCTGGTGCTGCTTCTACTAATTCCTCATATCAGCGTTGTTCCTGTCAGTTCCATTCTAACCTCCTCGATGTCCTCCTAATATCCTGATTTCTCACTTCTCGTAAGTTCTCGTAACCGATTTCCCAAGAATAAGATGTGGAATTGGATACGGAGTATCGCCAGCGAGCAAAGGTGGGACCGATGCCGAGAAAGTTGCACAGTTTGCACGTGTAGATTTTTATTTGAACGAGCGTGAGCGGTTGAGAATTAATGGTACTAACCTCACGGATACATTTTTCGTGATATAAACGTTGCTATATGTTCATGTACTGGGTATATCTGGAAGATCTCGTGCCGTATCCACCAGTTTGTTTTCCTGCAAGGAGTGAGATTATGTTGGTCCAAATTCAGATTTATTCATCTCGTTACGTGATTTGAGAAAATCCTCCTTTACCGACTGTTTACGTTTTAGCCCAGATGAACTGAGCACAATAATAAACATTAACTATAAGCAGTAACTAAATTTTGTGTACACCTCTTATCCAACTGTACTGGAATAAGAGGTGTCCTCAAACATTTGGCCACATATTTGTATATGACTAGCCAAGTCACTGTCTGACCTTTTGTGGCTACCAGTTTAGCACAGTCCAATCTGCAGGAGCTAATCTTAATGTGGGTGCACCAAATGGAGTGTACTCCAGCAGCACTGCTGTGTTTGAACCAAATACTGCCCGATCTGTGATGGTTCTGACCATTAGAGAACAGAGTAAAGGGGACTAACAAATTATGCAGAGAAACGGACTACAGTATGTAATTACAGAACTACAAAGTCCTTCTGTATGGTAAGTTTAGCTGATCAAATGGACAATGGGTGTAGAAACAAGGAGGTGAACCTAAGAGTGATTGGTGAGCTTTAAATCTTGTGCAACCTGAGCTTTAAGCTACAAAGTGGTGCTGCTACTGTGTTTACTGAAAAGAAAGCTACTTTTTAAACGGTATTAAAAGCCCCATTGTATTTGTTTTGCCCCTACGATTAACGTTGTTAATCGACTTTTACCTTTTTAAATCACGTTTCTACGTGAACCTGGCCTGAAACTTGCTCACTTGCTTACATGTCGCGTTAGCTTAGCATAGCTCGCGTTAGCGCGCTACGTGCACAAGTATGCTAACGATAATAGCAGAGGCGATCAAATAAGCATTTTGTGAAAGAAACCTTATCATCTGTGAACTGTCAGACTGGATTCAATTAAAAACAAGTCTTTTACAGATGTATGCAAAAGTTTAGGCACCCCTTGTTTTCTCCCGTTTTGTTGTAGAGACAGCTGATGTGCTTTATTGGTCTGTGTTTTTCGATAACAGTGTGCCAAGCAGCCACAGAAATGACAAGTATAATGTTTTACAAGGCTAAACTGGTAGCCATAAGCCTTCCTTACTTTTTAGCACCTTGAATTAAACTAAAAATGTAATCATGAACATTTATTGGCTGACAAGGAAGGCTGTGTAATCAAAGTTCCCAGCCAAGCTCTAAACCTGATTCATTCTTGTTCTTGTTTTGATGTCTGTTATTTTTAGTTTTGTGTGGGTTGGGAACATTTTTAACAATCAGCCGTTGGGAGCAATCATCGTTACATGCCTCGTCACTTTCCTGTTATGAACACAGCAGTCTTAACTTTTGAAGTCTAAAATTCCTACTTTATTATATATTTTTATATTTTCTCCAGGGATTGTGAATGTTAGAATAAGACGGATGAGGTTTTTAATTCCGTTCAGTCACTGTTTGCAGACCTGTAGCATGTAGGAGGCAGCTATAATCACCGAGGCGCAGTTGTAGGTCCAGAGCTTTGTTCTCTTCAGCGTTTATCATCCCGGAGCAGAAAGGCTGAAAGGTTTTGGGCAGGTTGTTTGGCTTTACGGTTAACCTGCTGCGTGATTCTCCAGAAAGCCTTTATCATTTCTTTTTTCTGTTTTTGTTCATGGCCAATGAATGTAATATCTTTTCTTCTTTTTTATAGTTCATAACTCAAGCACTACCAAGAAATTAAAATAAAACATAACTGCACTGTTTTTGAAACCTGAGCTTGGTCTGCTTTCACTGAAACTGTTGTTGAGAAAAGACTTGTTGCAAAAGCACTGTCTAGAATAGAAAACCAGAGAGTCACGTTTTGCAGTGCAGCCAGTTCTGATCCTTCACATGCTTTTAAGCTTTTCATTCACAACCCCAGACATCTCGTCTAACAATAACACCATTCCACCAGTTCTAGATCCTCCATCCAGCCAGTGTTTGTGTGTCCGGGACTTGGCTGAACTCTGCGCTGAGTTTAAAGAGGGTAAATCTGATCGGGTGCAGAGAGAGCTGTCCAAATCACAGACACTGACCCTAATTCCTTTCATTCTGGATTACTTGCGGTATTCAGGTTAAGTTCTGACAAACAGTCTTTTAAACTGAGTCCAAGTCTAGGAACATTCTCCGTGGCACTCGCGTTGGTGTATGTAGTGGAAATTAGGTCTTTTTTAAAAGCAAATTTCAAATCCTGTAAGAGTCCCTACTAAAAGGCTTTGGCAGATTTATAAATGCATGACCTGAGCTTCACATATTTTTTACACATTTAACCCTGTACTTCCAAACCCCTTCCAGCACCACAGGATGACTTTGTTTTTGTGCACGGCCAGTCATGTTTTTGAGTACCACTGGCACTTGAACCCAGGTGGCATGTACTATTTTGTATTTATTTTCATACCCCTTTATTTTTAAACAAGGTTAAAGGAATGAGACATATCCTAGAAACTTGAGTTACAGTTTTTATTCACTGAGAATCTCATCTTTGTGCAATTCTTAAACTTAGGAAAAAAAACGTTTATTTGATCCTCTGGACTTTGCAAAACTTATCAGTGGTTAGTAAGTCGGTAATAAAGTGCTCATTTTTTAAAGGCGTTTCTCTCGTAAGCTTTCCAGGGTTCTTTATTAAAAATAAGGTCTGAAATCAGTTATTTATGAGGGAAGCAGTGGTGCATCCATGTAGAGAGCGGATAACGTCGATTGGAGCTCACTGGTTGACTTCTGATAGGAGTTTGCGGAAGTTCTCCAGTTCTCTGATGCTTGTTGAGACTCTGGAAGATTAACAAATAGATGAATATATACAATTCAGTCAAAATCATCTGATAAATACCCGAGTGTGAGGCTCTGTACCTCCCGAATGCGTTGAATAGGGAGACGATCTCCTGCCTGCTGAGCTGGAACGACGGTTTGGTGCCGGTGGACTGTGGAAGAGCTTCGATTTGCTTCTCTGAGAACAGGATCTTCAGAGCCGTACCTAAACCCTGAGTCTGTATCAGAAACGTACTGTTTTTAAGCACCATGTTCACATATAACATGACTTAGGATGTAGCATGTGTGGGAAGTAACATTCTACCTGCAGTTTGCCCCAGAGTCTGCACTTGTAGCATCCTACACAGTCCATAATCCTGGAGATGTTCTTAAACGTCATTCTGAAGTCATTCTGGACGGAGTAACAGCGGGAGATTACGTGTAAACAATGCACTTTGGGATGTGTTCGTGTTCTTGTATGCTGTGTTAAAAGTAAAGACCTTCAGCTTCGATGCTTCTTTCGTATTGCCGGCGAACAGCGTGGTTTCGTCAAAGTGCAGCGGGAAAGACCTGAAATGAAAACAGAACCTGAAGCGACATTTGGAGGAAAGATGGATATTAATTCGGCTTCTATTTGATTTCACTTGTTAGTGCCGTGACTGGACATTATATTTCCTCTATAAGGATAATCGTGGATAATTGAGTGCTTGTGTTTATACTTGGCCGTCTGGAGGAGCTCTAACAGCAGCTCTTTATTCGCGCCGTCCTCCTCTGGCTGGCCCGTGTACAGACGGACGGAGGGTCGCTGGAAGAACGGAAGGACTTTGGCCAGAGCGCGGAGCTCGATCAGGTACAGAAAGTACAGGTTCCTCAGTCGCTTCGGTCCTTCCCCTTTTGTGAGCTCCTCGTCGAATCGGACCTGGAACTCGGTCACGTTCGGTCCCCACTTCCTCTCGAACCAGTTATCTGATAAAATCAATATATTATAATCAGATATATTAAGCAGTAAGTGAACAGAATGTTCTCGTAGTCGATGTGTAGGATCAGGGAAATGTTCAAGACTTGGAACCAGATTCACAAAAGTGTCTCAGGAAAGAAGATCTTTTTAAATGTTTTTCTTAACTTAGGAACGAAGAAAATTGTTCTTCAAATAACTTTAAAATAATTTTCTTAACTCTCTGCTTAATAACTATAGAAGAAGCGGTATTCCTGAAAACGTTACGTTTGTAAACGTTTTCTTAACTTTACCACAGAGCCACATTCGTTCTAGCCTTTTCAGAGTTGACAAGGATCAAAATGTAAAACTTTAGTGTCATCCTCGTCTTTGTTTCCCCACTATTATTGTCTTTTCACCTCTATTTCTTGTTTGTGTACATTTTTTGAACACTTAATTTGGCGTTTTTCCCTCTGAGCAGATTAAATAACGGAGAAGACGGTAAATACGAATTCAAAATGCGTCTCACGCAAAATGCAACGTAGCCTACATAAGAAACAACGAATGTATTATTAAGAATATCTTAGGGACATAATCAAGATTTCCTAAGATAATGTCTGAGCACATTTTGAGAACTGCATTTAAGAACATTCTTCTGAACATCTTAGTGTTTGTCGCAAGTTTTTGCTTAATAAAGCTTTCGTGAATCCGGCACCTGAGCAGAAACGTTTAATGCTGGTTGAAGGAGGAATGAATTACAAGGGAGCAACAAATTGCAGCGCCCCCTGCTGACCATCAGTGCAAACTAGATTTTGGAGCAATGGAATTTGATACTTAACTCCTGTCATTAATTAAAGCAGCGAATTTTTCTTTAATTAAAACATATTTCTAACAGGCATTCGTTAATATAAACACAAACATTTTACTTATTTAATAGCCACAAGCAGACACTTAGACTTGCAAACTGCTCAAAAACTAAAACGAACCAGAGTTCGACACCCAGACCTTTGTTTAAGCCTCGTGCTGAGCGATTCAATATTTGAGCAGGACGTCGGCAAGACTCACCGTCCAGCAGGTACCTGGCGCTCAGGTGTACGTTGATGCTGGCATGCAGTCCTGAGACCAGCCTGAAGAACGCTCGCTTCTCCACACACAGACCTAAGGTGGGAGAAAAATCAGGCTACAGAACAAAATTCTCGAGTAGTAAAACACGCAAAAATGGCACTGCTTACCCTCCAGCCACCTGTAGAACCCCTTTCCTGGGACGCAAAAAGGATTTCAGGTTTCTACATTTATATATAAACCTTCAGAAATGAAAGGGACTTGAGAGAAGCGACACTCACCTTCAGCATCTCCTGCAAAACAAGCAAAACACATCCGTAATCGACATGAGGACGCAGGCTACTGTACATTTGACATTCAAAATAAAAAGCGCGCACACTCACCGCTGCTAGATACCAGAGGGTTCAGCGGACGCTTAACTGCGTACGGTCTGAAAATGTAAGGAAAAACCAAAAAATGTATCATCCGCACTAATACTGCACTCTAGGCTTACTGTTAAATGCCTGGTTTTAATCTTACTTGAAGCAGTTCTCTTCATAGATGCTGTTCCAGATCCGCCATGCCTCAGGACCTTTATACCCCGTGTATCTCTCAGGGTTCAGGAGCAGGTCCACGTACTGCGAATCCGGGGAGTCTTCGTCTGAGAGAGGGAACGGTCAGTCTACTGCAGTTATATGATGCCACTGCGAATTTTGTTCCTTCTCGTTACTTGAAAATGGTTTGTTTAATGTAACTGGCCTATCAGGAACCAGGACCAACCATAGCCTGCTGCTGAGATACGTCAACACGGCCGCCATATTTGTCCAGGCAAGACTGGCTTGTAAACAAATGCATGTGAATGGAGGCTCTGCAGTTTTTCTGGCCAAAATACACGTTAAACTAGTTATTTCTCAACCGATTTTCTTATTTCTGTTTTTTACACTACAGTACAGCATATTATTAGCCTGTACATGCAATAAGATGTAGTCTAATTAATAAAACAATAGATTAACAATAGTATATTGTGTATGTAGTAGAACTAGTAGTATAATATGTTATGCAACTATTGCTATTTATACTTCGTCTGCTATTTACTATTGTTAATCTATTGCTCTTATCATTTTATTATATCGGATTATTTTTTATTACACTAGAATCAGGCATCTTTTTTCCATTACGATCTTTGGAGAATTATGAGAAGTTGCATGGACCAATATGGTGACCACATTGACTAACTTCACTAAGAACTTAATAACAATGTACTTAAATGCAATTATCAAAAAAACTATTATCTTAAGATAATATTACAGCGTACGATATACGTCACGTTTTTTGTTTACTGTTATTTTTGTTGTTTAGTTTAATACGTGTCCGATTGACTGTTTTAAAACTGTAAACTTTTAACGCTTATCTCGTCGACTCTCACAGCCCAAGACGAGCGTGGTAAGATTAAGTACACATTTAAGAAGTTATTTGAACAATTGTTTATTTAAAAAAGAAAAAAAAAAAAGGTAAGAAAACACATTTAAGATTTTTTTTCTTAAGACACTTTTGTGAATCCGGCCACAACATTATTAGTTATTATTATTACCTTATAGTGTTACTTCAACTAGATGTTTTTTGTTACACACTATGGTGCAAAAGTCTGAGGCCACCATTAGATGCGTTTTAGCAATGCTATATTGTCATACTGGATTCCTCACTCCATAATCCTCTTTTCCACTGATCCTCATTCTAATCTTTATAAGCTTTAGCACATCTTAGCCCTTCCGAAAAAGCGGTTTCTTGGCTGCTACCCTTCCAAAAAGACTTCCTTATAGAAGCGTACAGCATACACATTTCCTGTATTTTCCGGTTCTAATCTTATATTCTAAAAACCCAGAGAAATAATGATTTAGGTTTGTTACACCATAGGTAGTGGCGGCCTAAGACTCTTGCACAGTACTTTATTAGTGCGACCCAGTTTTAACAGTTTGAATTTGACATTCTTAAAATCCACAGAGCATCTGGTGGGTCCCGAATCAATTACACACTGGTTTAAAGCTTTAAAACTTGTTTGAGATTAGTTTTATTATGAAATGAATAGAAATGTGATTCATAAAGCAAAACCAGTGGCGCTCTGGTATCTCTGAGGCTTAAAATCCTACCCCACCACGACAGAGACCAATCGAGTCCCGTCTGTGCTGATACATTTAGAGAAAATTCATCAACAATAATGATTTTTTGCTTCGACATTTAGAAGGTTCTCCAGAACACTCCTCCCGCTTTATTTGCTGGTTGATTAAAGAGTAAAGACACGTTTTAGGCTCACCATCGTGCATGCAGAAGCGGTCGGCCTCATCGTCGTGCCGGTTCCACTCGAGTAGAGCCTGCCGGGTTTTGTCGCTGCACAACAAAACAACAAAGACAACACAAATACTAAACCACAACTCATAACGCACACGAAGCATAACGAAGCTGGTTTGGATCCCAGGGTTTACCTCAGAGAGCTATTCACGGCGCCGAGCTTCTCTGCCATTTCACACTCGTCTATGTGTAGCATGGCCTCTGAGGTATACTATTCTCACACACACACACACACACACACACACACACTCAGATACAGTAAGTACGACCTATAATGCTGCGTTAGCTCATGGTTCGTACCTTGTAGCTGCTTGATTTGAGGCCCTCAGGAACTTCATTCTACAAGGAATATACAAACAAAACAAAAACATCTGAGGGAGGAAAGATCGGACAAGGGTACAACTCCTTGCCGCAGTAACAGTGACCTCTGCTGGCCATAGGAAGTGACTGGTATTTCTTTTATTGAGCATGTCATGTGCGTTGTTCATGAGGTCAATAATGAAAATCACTAACCGGTGTGCAGGGTTAACGGCGCAGTCTCTCAGCCCACACTGACCGCTGTCAGACCAAAACGGACACGGGTTCTTCAGATTCACCTGCAAAGAGAATTCCATTAGTATGTGTTCTTCTTAATTTACACCGTTATTTCGTTATCTTTTTATTCAACGTTGCTGAAAATGTCCACCTTATAGAACCTGAAATAATCCGCCGAGAGGAGTCGCTGGAGTTTGGGGAAGAGTTTCCCGTTGTTAAAATCGTCGATCGTTTCCACATCGCAGGCGCAGTCGTCAAGACTCCCAGTAACCTGATGGTGTTTAATTAAATACATAAGCAAATTAAAAACATTTCAACATCTAGACATCACGTCAGCTTTGATTACAGCCTGAATGTGGATAAATGTGTAGATGAATGACCACATATCTATACAATAAATGAACTGTATAATATATAGACAGATGTTATGTAAATAAACAATTTACACTTACTTTGCAAAAACACCTTTGTGCAGCAGAAGAGCCCAAACTCTCTGACAGCAGCCCCGGGAAAGAAAACACGACAAAACTAAAACACAACAGCAATAATCTCATTTTAACATTTCACAGGCGAACGCTATCAAATGAATTAAACACAACAGGTTACTAAACTCATAGTGGGTGTACCGATGTGCCTTTAAATGTGTGGCCACGTCCCAAATTACGCCTAGTTCCCTGCTTCCTTGACACTATATCGTGTACATTACATGCCTGTCTGTTAATATTTAAACATTGTCTTTGAACGGTCTGTTTGTGAGAATTATTGAAGGCCTATCCAATACATCTAATACTCCATTACGAAACCACAACACGCACTATCTAGTGCACTTCGTAGCAAATGTCGCGCGGTTTTGGACGTACGATTTGACTCACACCTTTAGTCACGTCCTGCTTCCGACGTACGTGAAAGACGTGACTGGAATCCAAACAGCTAACTAGTGGACACGTAGTGCACTAAGTAGTGTTAAAAAGATGTGACATTGCACCCTATGCAGGGTACTTATATAGGGTTTTATGGAGGTATTTACGATACGGTCATTCACAAACGAATATGCTAAACTCTATAGTAATTCAATATACACAGTGAAATGTGAGAAACGGATCACGCTAATCTTGTCGAACAGAATGTGAATTATTCTAAAAATGTTTTGGCAAAATGAATATATTGATATATTACGTAAATTTTACTGTACTGTAATTTGTTTGGATTTGCTAGCTTGGGTAGTGCGAATTCGGCGACTTGTGCGCATGCTCAGTTCGTCTCGTAGCAACGGAACAGCGGGGTCTGACAGGTTGAATGGAAAATACAAACAATAAATACAAAGAAAAAGCGTTACTGTAAATAATTAATATTAAAACCTTGAACCTAGTGTATATATTACTCGTTTAAGATAACTAGAAGCCATCTAAAAAACCATCGAGATGTTTTTTTGTTACAGTAGCTAAGTTTTTATACGATATAAAAATGAGATACGAATTTAATTACTACTTAGAGCGTATTTTGATCACTATTATCGTCTTGTTAACTTTACAATAAGTGAAAATAATTGTATTTTGCGTTTTCGGGGCTTGTTTAAGCGAAGTCGTGCAGTAATGCGCTTGTATAGCCACTAGATGGCGCAAGGACTGTATGTACAAATGTATGTACATTTAATGCAGGACATCAGTTCAGGCTAGTTCTGTTTGTAGCCTACTTTTTAAAACCATTTACTTACATTTAATTACATTTTTAAAATGTGCTTCAGCTTTAAACACGCCTGAGGAGGATATAAGGTCTGTACAATCAATTTTAACCATAATTAATCGTGTTATCCTTAACTAGAGGCGAAAATTAAACACCTAGGCATGTCTTGACTGATGAAGTGCCTTTTAGATCATTAATGGTACACCATTATTTTTAACTGAGTGACTTCGAATCTCAACACTGCCTGACAGCTGTGTTTAGTAAGCCTAATCCAGAGTAGCATCTGTGTTCAAATAGGGTATGTTTATAAAGTCGTTGAGATCGTTTTTGAGAGACTAAACCAAGATTTAAGCCTTTTTTGTCCTTGTACCGGCTTTAGAAGGGGAAATAGGAGATTAATTATCCTTTGTGTTATGTTATGTTATGTTTTTTATCCGTTGTGTTATGTTGTGGGGCTCAAAATAGGACTGGTTGTGCAAAACAACCTTTTAGTATTAAGTATAGGTGGTAATGTACGCTTTTAATTAATACTATGCTTAGTATGAGAAAATCTAATGCTTTGTCTCCGCCTACTGGAAGGAATTGGTAACTACGCTATGGTTTATACCAAACACGTTTCTCCCAGTCCATCCCGAGTTCGCAAATGAAAGAAAACCTTTGAAAAAAACAAGTCGAGTTCTTTATACTAATACGTTTGGGTGGTAATTAAAGAGAGCAGGCTGAGGGTCGGTGGTCTGAGGCAGGGCAGGCAGGCAGTGTGCGCTCTGTTCCTGTAAGTCCATTCTCTATTTTTGTGCTCGCCTGTGCTGCCAAGCCCCTGACGTAATGCTCCGTGTTAATGATTCGCATGTGGGAAGCAGAAGCAATGCTGAGTCTCTCCTCTGGACTGGAGGGAGAAGCAGCCCGAGCAATGCTGAGCCTGTAAGGAAGGTCTGGACTGGCCCGGGGAGACCGAGAAACCAAGAGACCGAATCCTGAGCGTCGGACGGAGCAATGCTCGCAACCGTGACCGGATTGTAGAGAAGCCGAAGCAATAATGGGTTCCTGGACCGGAGCTTGAGGCTTGGTCGTCTGGTAGGCTATGGACTTGGAAAACTTGGTCAACATGGCCAAACCCTGAGCGAGTCGGGGCTTCGCTCCAACTTTGAACCCCTCCTATGCAACCGGACCTCAGCGTGAGTATTTCTGTACGTCGGATCTAATCTCTGCTCGGCACTGGACTCTTCGTCGGACGGTCGGGGTGTCTGGAATGCGTATTTTTAAGCCTCCGTGTAGGAAATTATAGGCATTTCTGAAGGCATTTCTCAGGACTCAGCAGCTTTTGGGGTTTTTTTTGTAGAGAGTAGGCAGGATCCAGCAAGTCGGATTCTCAGGAAATAAACGGGTAAGCGCTTTTTTCTCTCCCTCACCAGGTTTAAGGATCACGATGAGGTGAAACCGGCTTGAATCGTTGCAAAAAAAAAAAAAAAAAAAACCGGCCTGGCTACAGATAACCGAATGTAATCCGGGGTAGGTTCGGATATGGCGGTTCCTCTGTTTGTTTGGAGCTAAAATAAACAGGTTATGATGCAGACCAGACACTATTTCGAGCTCAGCACCAGCTCTCTTCATGTTTTAACACGATTTTGTAAGGCTTTTAAAAAAATTAAAATAGACAATCTCAGCATAATTTTACTGTTGGTTTAAAGGCTTTAATTATGTGGCTAATAATTGGAGTTGCGTTTAACGGGCTAACATTTGGCGCAGGGTTATAATAATGACCGACACGATATTTCATAATGCTTACTACATAGAAATGAATCGTTTTGAATCGTTACGAAGTTCTGTCACGGTTAATCGCTCCACTTTTATCGCCTTAGTCACGATTTAAGATGTAAAATTCGTAGACGGCTGATCAGAACATCCTGGATTGGTACCCCCTAAGCATCTACCAATGGACCGTTTATTACTATTTAATAAGTCAGCAAACACAAAAACACAACAGAACACCTCCTTTATAATGAAAACTATTTATTTTATTAGGTATTCTTCTTAGAAACAGTACATAAAAGCTGGTATCTCGTGCACGGGCATGTCGTCAAAATGCACCATTACGCTGGACTTATGATGGAATTTACTGTCGCACAGTGATGAGCAAAGCCATATAAGGGAGTGTCTGAAATCGCTTATATTTGTTTATATTATATATTTATATTTGGGTGCCTCACATGGTCGAGCAGTGTAAATGTGATTAATGTCATTAATAATATTCATGTTACTCTGTTAATAGCAATACAATTACAACCGTTTGGCTTGATCATATAATTAAGGATCCTAATGGTTTAACTGGATTAACTGGAGAGTCATATTCTACTGAAGATTCGACTCGGAATCGTATGTCAGGAACTCGACTCGACTCTGATACACCAGAGACTCCACGGAATCGGACTCGAATGCCATAGACTCGATTAGACTCACATGCCAGAGACTCGACTTGGTTCAGACTTGAACACCATAAACTCGGACATGTACGCCAGAGACTCGACTCCCATCGGACTCTAACACGTACCCCAAAGGCTCGACTAGGACTCATAGGCCTGAGACTCGACTTGGATTCACACAACAGAGACTCCACTTGAATTGGACTCGCACACCAGAAACTCGACTCAGATTCATATGCCAGAAACTCGATTCTACTTGGACTCACGTGCCAGAGAGTCAACTCGGTTCAGACTTGAACACCAGAAACTCGGACTTGGATTCGTATGGCAGAGACTCGACTCAAATAGGACGTGAACACATACGAAAGAGACTCAACTTGTATGCCATGGACTCGACTTAGACTTATGGGCCAGAGACTCGACTCGGACTTGTACACCAAGGACAAGGACTCGTACACTACAGACTTGATTAAATTTGATTTGGACTCATACACCAGAGCCTGAGCTTGGACTCATAGGCCAGAAACTCGACTCAGTCTTCGGATGGTATGACAGGGACTCGACTCGAACTTCGACTCATAGGCCAGAGACTCAACTTGGACTTATAGGCCAGAAACCTGACTCGGACTTGAACTCATAGGACTGAGACTCGACTTGGAATTGGGCTTGTATGCCAATGACTCGATTCGGACTTGGACTTGTACACCCAGGACTAGACTCGTTTCGAACTCATGATACAGACTTGATTCAATTTGACTTGGACTCATAGGCCAGAGACTTGACTTGACTCGGATTTGTACACCAGAAACTCGGCTTGACTTGGACTCATAGGCCAGGGACTCGACTGGATTTGGACTCGTGTGCCACAGACTTGATTCATTTTGACTTGGACTCATATGTGAAAGACTCGACTCAGATATTTCCAGAAGTCCTCTACTTTGCGGCATCTCAGACAGATAATGGGGTGATCCCCATCTGATTGTTCCTCCCTCAGACAGGGCGAGTTGTGTCTGTAATGTAGACTCAGAGCTTTGTGTTTCATGATCCCGAAAGGAAGTAAAAACATGTCAGTGTAAAGAATTTGACTCGCTCATACTGAATAAGATTTTTACAAGTTAGTGTTTTAATGTCTAAAATATATTTACCTTGATTTCTCCGGTTTATTCCGGTCCCCATCCCCCCCTCCCCCCGACCTCCGGTTCCATAACATGTTTGCTGAATGTTTTTGAAAGGCCTGCCTGGTGAAGCTCTGGTTATTTTTACCCCGGTGCTAATAATGTAGAACGTTATATGCCACCCTGTTATGATGGGATTAGATGTGGATATCTGGCTGGAAACGTCGAACCCGGAATGTTTGCATGCCTGTGTTTAGGAAGATGCCAGGCTCCACACTGGCATGCCAAGTCTGGAGCGCCGTGGCAGAGTCTGCAATCAGCAACACGGATCCGTGCGTGTGTAGGAAACGCGTTTGGGGCGAGGAATGCGCCAATAATCTCCGTATCGCAGTAATAACAGGCGCGCTTGCGTTATGATTAAAAGGTAACGAACAGGATCGAGCCGGCGCTGTGATGGCAGTTCTCTCTGATCGTTCAGGAATTAAATGAGGGTTTTCACGATATAGCACTGATATTGTTGGCAGATGCTCTTTAATTCATTAATCGTAAACAAAAAGTGGAGTAGTCGGGTCCTGAGACGTTAGAAAAACAGAGGTCTCATGGAAGGCATCCCGAACTTCCGCTGATTCACAGTTGTCTGGTTTTTCTTGGCAAAGTTAGAGCAGCTATATACACTGACGATCAGGTGGCAGCTTTCGAATCCTGGGTCAGACCCGAACACGATTGTCCGGATCGTCCCCTAAAGCTGCCACGACGAATGCCACGACCCTGCGATGGACTTACCCAGGGGCCCTGTTAGCACTTTCCGATCTGGTTTGCAAACCTAATTTTGATGCGTTCTGCGCATTTTGAAGAAAAATAAACGGGTTCGGAACACGGAAAGTATCTTTGCTTCCAAGATGGAAACAAAAGATGGTCGGTTCTTTAGCGCCAGTTATGACAGTGCCTATAAATTTAAAAAAAAATTATGTGCAGCGTTTATGTGGCCATTTTTGTGAAGATGAAAACTTTGTTTCCAGCATTACAGCTTTTTTACAACAAAAAGAAAAAGATGCTGGTACCATTTGCACTGCTCTAACATTGTTTATTTACACATTTTTGTTTTTTTCCACCCAAAAACAAGAAAATGCTGTTATATGGTAATAAACGTTGTTGTTAAGTGCAATAAAACGTTTTATTTATTTTTTTATTTTTTTAATATAAAAAAGACAGGCAGTGCATTTATAGCTTAAACATGTTCATTTAAGGTCAGCAAATTTGTGTCTCAGTTATTTTTATTAGTTTTGTCAGCTGCCAAAAAAATGATATTGGTATTATACATTGACCATCAGTCACCGTGCTCTCTAAATATCGGCATTGGTCATTAACCGTATCGGTCGGGCACTACTCCGGATCCCGGGCGACCCTGGAGAAGATAAGCAAAGCCAAAAACAGGCCAATTTGTATTTTTCTCAAATTTTAATCTGGTGTTTTTCATTACAAATTATATAATCATAAAAAATTGGAGTGAAAAAAGATCCTTAATATTAATATTTGGTGGACTTGATTCAGACTCATTTCCCCGACATTTGAGTCGTACGCCACAGAGTCGACTCGATTCAGACTCGAACATCAAAGATTCGAATCAATCTCGGACTTGAAAGCTTGGTGTATAAGTTGGTGTAAAATTTGCTGATCTATCTTGTCCCGGCACCCCATTAAATCGTCAATGAGATTTAGGTCAGGTGACTGTGGAGCAAAGTCCAGCACAGACCATGAGCGCTTCTTGCTCTTTTTTGGTCTTCAAGTAGGTGTTGCAAAGCTTTGAGGTGTGTTTCGGATCATTATCCTGCTTCAGTTTGAATCCTTCTCCATTAAGGTCCAAACAGGGATCAGTTTCTGCTATTTTGTCTTATTTTGTGTGTAATAAAGCAGGAATGGTAATTAAACCCCCTAAGGGTTAAAGCATCAGGGAAATGAGCGGACCGTTGCCTCCAACCGTTTGGTCGTCTTTGCAGATAAACGTGGACGTCATGCACAGTAACGCGGAATAACGTGGAGTAACGCCTTACCGAAACACAACAGCAGCCCAAACTTCAAGACCCCAGCATGACCAGACGACACTCGAGCCATCAGTGACCTCACCGGACCTCACCCTCAGAGCCGGAGCCCGTCGACGGAGCTTCTCTGGATCCGTTTGTGACGTGACTCCCTTAACTGGACCGTCCCCTCCGATCGAACCCAGGCGCCCCTGCTGAAGCCCCGCCCACCGGACCATGATGTTTCGTGACCAGGTGGGCGTCCTGGCCAGCTGGTTTAAGGGCTGGAACGAGTGCGAGCAGACGGTGGCCCTTCTGTCCCTGCTGAAGCGAGTCAGTCGGACCCAGGCCCGGTTCCTGCAGCTCTGTCTGGAGCACTCACTGGCCGAGTGCACGGAGCTGCACGTCCTGGAGGTCGAAGCCAACAACCCAGGTGAGTGCAGGAACCTCCTTATGTACACTCAGCAGTGTGTGTGTGTGTGTTATGTGATTGGATGTAGCTGGTATTGGATGTAGGCTGGGGTGATGGTGACGGTTTTTGAACATTTTTTGGAATTACCACTGGTGTTGCAGTTTGGTCTGAGACAGGATCAGTGGGGAAAATCAGAAGTTCGGGAGATCTAGTCCTGTTAAACCTAAACTGATGGGCCCTTATGGAACGTCCATAACCCTGTGTGTGTGTGTGTGTGTGTGTGTGTGTGTGTGTGTGTGTGTGTGTGTGTGTGTGTGTGAGATGATGGTCAAGGCTGCTAAAGCCAGGACTTCAGGAGATGTGTGTTCATGTCTCTCTCTGAGTCTGTGTATATACAGTGGGGCAAAAAGTATTTAGTCAGCCACTGATAGTGCAAGTTCTCCTACTTAGAAAGATGAGAGAGGTTTGTAATTTTCATCATAGCTACACTTCAGCTATGAGAGACAAAATGAGAAAAAAATCCAGGAAATCACATTGTAGGATTTTTAAAGAATTTAATGTTAAATCATGGTGGAAAATAAGTACATTTGGTCACCCACAAACTAGCAAGATTTCTGGCTCTCACAGACCTGTAACTTCTTCTTTAAGAAGCTCTTCTGTCCTCCACTCATTACCTGTATTAATGGGCACCTGTTTGACCTCGTTATCTGTATAAAAGACACCACATGTTCCACAGCCTCAAACAGTCAGACTCTAAAACTCAACCATGGCCAAGACCAAAGAGCTGTCGAAGGGGACAGCAGGAAGAAAACTGTAGACCTGTACCAGGCTGGGAAGAGTGAATCTACAGTAGGCAAGCAGGTTGGTGTGAATAATCAACTGTGGGAGCAATTGTAAGAAAATGGAAGACATACAAGACCATTGATAATCTCCCTCGATCTTGGGCTCCACGCAAGATCTCATCCCGTGGGGTCAAAATGATCATGAGAACGGTGAGCAAAAATCCCAGAAACTACTTGGAGGGGACCTGATGAATGACCTGCAGAGAGCTGGGACCAAAGTAACAAAGGCTACCATCAGTAACACACTACGCCGAGAGGGGGACTCAGATTCCTGCAGTGCCAGTCGTGCCCCCCTGCTTAAGCCAGTACATGTCCAGGCCTGTCTGAAGTTTGCCATGAGAGCATATGGATGATCCAGAAGAGGAATTGGGAGAATATCATTTGGGTCAGATGAAACCAAAATAGAACTTTTTGGTAAAAACTCAACTCATCGTATTTGGAGGAAGAAGAATTCTGAGTTGCGGCCATACCTACTGTGAAAGCATGGGGGTGGAAAACATCATGCTTTGGGCTGTTTTTCTGCAGAGGGGACAGGACGACTGATCCATGTTAAGGGAAGAATGAATGGGGTCCCATGTATTGTGAGATTTTAAGCCAAAACCTCCTATCCATCAGTGAGAGCATTGAAGATGGAACGTGGCTGGGTCTTCCAGCATGACAATGATCACAAACACACCGCTCGGGCAACGAAGGAGTGGCTCCCTAAAAAGCATTTCAAGGTCCTGGAGTGGCCTAGCCAATCTTCCAGACCTCAATTCCATATAGAAAATTTGTGGAGGGAGTTGAAAAGTCCGTGTTGCCCAGCGGGACAGGCCCAAAACATCACTCCTCTAGAGGAGATCTGCATGGAGGGAATGGGCCAAAATACCAGCTACAGTGTGTGCCAACCTGGTGAAGACTTACAGGACATGTTTGACCTCTGTCATTGCCAACAAAGGTTATGTTACAAAAGTACTGAGTTGAACCATATTTTATTGACCAAAATACTTATTTTCCACCATGATTTACAATTAAATTCTTTAAAAATCCTACAATGTGATTTCTGGATTATTTTTTCTCATTTTGGCTCACCCATAGTTAAGTGTACCTATGATGAAAAGTACAGACCTCTCTCCTCTTCTAAGTATGGAGAACTTGCACAATCAGTGGCTGACTAA
Source organism: Ancistrus triradiatus (assembly GCA_025084515.1). NCBI lineage: Eukaryota > Metazoa > Chordata > Actinopteri > Siluriformes > Loricariidae > Ancistrus > Ancistrus triradiatus. The sequence continues at coordinate 46,512 of JAJAGP010000769.1, read as the reverse complement.
ATAACTTTTTTGCCCCACTGTATATAATATATATAGAGATATAGATATATATATATATATATATTTATATATATATATATATATATTATATGTGTGTGTCTGTGTGTGTGTGTCTCTTTGTGTTTGTGTGTGTTTCTTTGTCTGTTTTGTGTGTGAATATATATGTGTGTGAGAGACACTTTTTTGTTTGGGTATGTGTCCATTTGTGTGTCTGTGTATGTATGAGTAAGATGATGGTGAGGGTTGCTGAAGCCAGTACAGTAGGTTGTGTGTGTGTGTGTGTGTGTGTTGTGTGTGTGTGGTGGTGTGTGTGTGTGTTGTGTGTGTGTAGTTTTGCATAACGAGTCTCCCCACAATGAGTTGGAACTTTGCAGACTTTGGCAAATGACTGGATTTGCATGCACGTGTGTGTTTTTTGACTTTTTGTCCCTGTGAGTGTGAGTGTGTGTGTGTGTGTGTGTGTGTGTGTGTTTCCTGCAGTCCTTTCTGTTTCAGTCTTCGTTGTTTGTACAGGATTATTTGCTGTAGTTTCGTATTGTGCTCTGTTTCAGTAACAGGTTCTGTTTCTGTTTCTGTTTCTGTTTAACGTTAAACGGATCATTACACGCTAACAGCTGCTTTTTGTGCGTAAGCGCTAATTCAGTTGTTAATTGTTATTATTCGTACGATAACGCCGAGGTGTGGTGGAGGTACAGTCGGTGTGTATGAGAGCGCCGGTGACGGGGGTAAGATGCGCCATTTTGGACCTTTTTTTTTGCTTTTTGCGAATGTAAGGAATCCACAATGACCTACTTATTGGAGGAGTTTAAGAAGCAGCCTTGTTCTCTGGCCCAGAGTGATGCAACGTCGCACAACGCGACACAAAACAACACTGTGTGTAGTGTTTACACAATCACACAACAGCCCGTTAGTTCAGCGCTCAGATGGAAGAGTAAAGAGGAACGGAAAAGCCACCCGAATCACACAGGCTGTCTCAGTACGGGATTGTAAACACTGTCCTACTGTGTGTGTGTGTGTGTGTGTGTGTGTGTGTGTGTGTGGGGCTCCGTTTATTCCAGTCTGACCTTGGAGTTTCCTCTGTGCTCTCTCATAAGCCCCTGATGAGGGGAGGTGAGTTTGGGACACGGTGCACAGGAGAGCACTGTCGTTAGGGGTTGTGAATGAAGGTGTGTGTGTGTGTGTGTGTGTGTGCGTGAGAGAGAGAGAGAGAGAGAGAGAGAGGCAGCAAAATCAAGCCGATTGCAGTGTGTAGGTCTGTGCTGTTTTTCCGTTCTGGAGGCCTCCCAGGGAGAGGGAGCACAGTGGAGCTCCTGAGATACCAAACACACACACACACACACACACACACACACACACACACACTGCCCAGCTGCTGCCCGCCTCTCTCAGCATCCGTTCCAGCTGCAGCACACGGAGCATGCTCAGTTTCAGAGACTTGTTCTCTCCGGCCTCTGTTTATCGTGGGTACTGTCATTGATTGATTGATTAATTCATTGCTCCATTGCCTCCATGCCATTAAAAAACGGAGGCGAGTGCCGTAGATCATCACAGTCGTGATCTTACTCGCGATAACACACAACCTCGAGTGTTCTTTTGCTTTTAGGAAAGTTATTTTACAACAAAATAAATCAGACTGATTACTGATTACGCTTTAATACTGACAGTACCTTCCGCCAAAAAAGTAGGTCCACCACAAATGACTTTCTCAATAAAATGTATCCTCGGGCTTATTTTTCACCCTTTATGTTTGCATTTTCATTCATTTAGACACAGTGGGCTATAAAGCTACTTATCTACCGTTCTGTTACGAACAGCTAAAGTTATTTTATGAACTTCAGATCTCTTCAAATAGCTAAAGTTCTCTCCCGAAAATGTAGTTTTGTTATGAATAGCTAACACTGTTTTTTACAAGTAACTAAAGATCTCTCCATAACTTTAAATTTGTCTTCAAATACCTACAGTTTTGTTATGAATAGTTAAAGTTCTCTTTCGAATAAGTAAAGTTTATTTTTTTACGAATAGCTAAAGTTCTCTTCAAACAGCTAAAGTTTTGGAATAGCTTCAAATATGTAAAGTTCTCTTCTGTATAGCTACTTGAATAGCTGTTATTCGCGATAACGCATGACCTGTGTTCTGTTGCTTTTATGAAACAGTTTTTTAGAGCAAAACAAATTAAACTGAATTCTGAATACGGTTTAATAAAATGAAAGGAAACAGGCCTTACACTAAATCTACTTTAATGAAGACTTAATCTTTTACTTGATGCCGTTTTGGTGTGACAACACTTCTCGACCTATCAGATCGTAAATTGGGAACTGAACTGTGTAAAGGCTATACGCGACTATAGACTCGTTAGTTACGATGTTCCTCCAAAAAAGAAGTAAAGATTCAATTTGCGATAAAACGGAAAAGACCTGAATCCAGATCTATAAAACGTTACTAACGCTTGTGGCACGCGCATACACTCGCGCACATGGCGGGAAAAAGCGCCGGCGCAATTCGGTAACTCGTTAACGTTCTTTTAGATGCTGTTCTGCAACTCACAAGGTACAACCCAAGAAATTTCGAAAAAAATTCCATCTTTAAGACACACACACACACACACACACACCGTTTCTCTGTACAGTGTGTTCCTAAACATTTGCCCCACTCAGCTCTGGTTATAAATAAAACCATTTTTAAAATAAATAAAACCATTTTTTAAACACACCGGCATCCACAGGCTCTGACGTCACAGAAAAATCGCTGACGGACGATAGTGTTGCGACACCGCTATTAAATCCGACGGTAATGAGACGCTCCTTCTGAACCGTGACGTCGGTAGGATTTATTAAAGAATCGTGCTGCTTGGTTTGGCAAATCTGCAGTAGGACACGTTTGCTTGACTGCAGACTCTGGTTACGTACGGATCAGGAAACAACGCAGCCTCCGTGTGATCCGGGTATTTCTGAGGACGAGCCAGAGCCGTTAGTCCTCACGGCAGAATAGAGCTACTTTAAGTTACCTAATGCGGGGTTATTTCTAAAGCAGCACCGAAGCACCATTGATTAAACTGAAAATGATCAGAACAGAGGCTCATCCATGTAACATCGGAATCAAGCCTGAAATCTGCGGCAGAATTAAGGCCCCGTCCAGAAACCTTTCCCTCTGACGTTACCGTATCAGATTCACCATCCAAAGACCATCCTACGCTTTCCTTATTATCGATCTCACGTACCTAAAAAGTTCTAATTAAATAAAATCAGAATAATGGGTTTAAATGTGACAAGTAATAATAATTAATAATAAAGAATAAAAATTAATAATCAAGGTCCTTATTGCCTAACGACAAACACGTCTGCAATTTGGAGCGATTCTTAGTAGATTATTCATAAAGTTTTGATCAGAAGGTTCGTTAATGTCATAATTCTTGTTTTTCATCCTTATGTTTTCATTTTATTTATATTTTGTTTTAGTTACAGCCTCGTGTTAGCTATGCAGCAACGTAGCTACCATTCTCTTACGAAAAGCTACCCTTTTATGAATAGCTACCGATCTCTAGCTGAGTAGCTGATGTTCTCTCACAAATAGCTACTGTTCTCATACGAATAGTCTCCTATGAAAAACTGGTGTTCTCTTGCAAATAGCTGCCAAATAAAGTTATCTTATGAGTAGCTGATGTTCACTTATAAATAGCTACTGTTCTTTCACGAACAGCTAGCGTTCTCTTTCGAATAGCTGCCGTACATTCTCTTACAAGTCAAATAGCTACCGTACTCTGAACAGTTACTACTCTCTTACGAATACCTAACATTCTCTTACGAACAGCTGCCGCGCATTCTGTTATGAATACCTGACAGTCTCCTACGAATAGCTTATGTTCTCTTACGAATAGCTGAGGAACAGTCTCTTTCGAATAGGTAAAGTTCTCTTCAAATAAAGTCCTATTACGAATAGCTACCGATCTCTTATGAATAACTACCATTTTCTTACAAACAGCTACCATTCGTAAGTTACCGTTCTCTTTGAATAGCGGCAGTAATCTGAAGAACAGCTACTACTCTCTTATCAATCGCTATCGTTCTCTTACAAACAGCTGGCGTCTATCCTGTTATGAATAGCTGACAATCTTATACGATTAGCTTATGTTTTCTTACGAAAAGCTACTGCTGTCTTACGAATAGCCGAGGAACGTTCTCTTTCGAATAAGTAAAGGTCTCTTCAAATAAAGTTCTCTTACGAAAACCCACCACTGTCTTATGGATAGCGACCATTTTCTTACAAACAACTGATGTATGTTCTTTTACAATCTGCTAACATTCACTCTCTAAAAGTTGACGTTCTTTTACGAATAGCCCAATGTTCTCTTCAGATGGCTTACAAATAGCTTTCTCTTTGAATAGCTAATGTTTTCTTATGAACAGCTACCGTTCTCTTACGAGTAGCTGATGGTCTCTTACAAATAGCTACCTTTCTCTGACGAACTGCTACCATTCTCTTTCGAAAAAGCTGACGTTCTCTTGACGTGTGTTCTCTTGCCAATAGCTAAAGTTCTCTTCAAATAGCTACTGTTCTCTTAGGTCTTTGAAAGCTACTGTTCTTGTCAAATAGCTAAATATCTACTGTTCTTTTACTCTGCTTGATAAACTGGTAACGTACCTGCTGCTGACCTGTCATCGATAAAAACGTTAGTGTCTGTGTTTACACTGGCACCCTGTGAATTCTGAGATGGGCTCCGGGCATAAGTTGGGCAAAAAGAAATACGTGGATTAAATGATTGCGGATAGCCAATGAGCACAGAATCAGTTAATCTGGATAAAATCTGCTTTGTTTTAAAATTCGAATCACTATCGTCTTTAGAAACTCAGTCTGTGGCCGCCACTCGGCTACGATTTTGCTCCTCAAACCATCTCTGGTGTTTTTTTCCCTCCTCGGCTCTCTCGTTATGGGTCTGGTTCTGGATTTCTGCCGCTGGCCAGATTGTGAGAAACGTACGGCTGCGAAAACAGACCATGTTTCTTTATCTTTACGCCTGAGTAAGAGCGTCGAGACGGTGGCTCTGAAAATACGCTGAGGTCGAATGACATCAGCACCTGAGTCAGATCTTATAACGCATCAGCATTTTCTTCGAAGACGCTTTGTGCTGGGTAAAGGAAAAAAAACGTAGTCGGCTAATGACCTGGAGTGACCCCGTTTAGGCGCGCTACGGACTCCGGACTTCTGTAAGGTATTATACGGGGACTGGTAAAAAGGGGGAGGGAATTTTCGAAATGGACATTAAGTGCAGCCATATGCCCTCAGTCTATGAGAGAGAGAGAGAGAGAGAGAGAGAGAGAGAGAGAGAGAGAGAGAGGGAGGGGGGGGGGGAGAAAGCAAGAGCGTCTCTCAGTCATGTCTCGACCTGTGTGTGACATCTGGACGGGAAGGAGGGGGGTGCATGGGAGATCAGGAAGAGCTTCCTGTGCTCTGCTCAGACGATGGAATAGCCAGATCTGCTCGATCTGATCCGTCACTTTCTTCAACGCCTTAAAGCATCAGATATGTCGCTTTACATGCTCTGCGTTTTACGTTATGTGATCTGGAAGGTCAGGTGGCCCGCCGTCCAGGTGTGTTCTCTTCATCAAGGGCGGGTTGTTAAAAGTGTGGACTAGTAAGTCCGGATCGTGGACCATCACCAAATCCGAAACGTTATTCCAGAGGTTAGGGGCGATACGAGAAAAACCTCTTGCACTACCTGCGACCAATCTTAGGACTTAACAGAAATGTGCTTCTGCATAGGCTATGCTGCTTTAGGAGATCAGCAGTATAAGCAGTGGTTAAGTTTTAAAAGCATCAACACCAAAAATGATATCTCAATGTTTTTTGGGAAGATTTTGTTCATTCCTTTTCTCTTGGCTTCCTTTTATAGCTTTTTTCCTTTATGCAAGCCCAGCATCCAGGTGTATTCTCTTGGAAAAAGTTGGAGTATATATAAGCGTGGGCTAGTTAGTCCGGATCATGGACCATCACCAAATCCGAAACGTTATTCCAGAGGTTAGAAGCGATATGAGAAAAACCTCATACACTACCTGCAACACATCTCAGGACAGAAATCTGCTTCTGCATGGGCTCTACTGCTTTAGGAGATCAGCAGTATAAACAGTGGTTTAAAAGCATCACCAGAAATGACCAAAAATGATATCTCAGTATTTTTTGGGAAGATTTTGTCCATCCTTTTTTGGATTTAGATCTGTAGTTCCAAACCTCTTTTCCTTGGAGCCTCCCCATGAGTATCTAAGAAAAGCTGTGCCCCCCTTAGCCAAAAGAATAAAGTGATTATAAAGTGATTATTTTCAAGCCTTTATTGGCAAAAAATGAACCTAAATGATAGTTTTTTTCCATTTCTCTTGGCTTCCTTGAATAGCTTGTTTCCTTTTTCGTTTTCAATACAGCTAAACATTTAATTAAAAACCAAACAATGTCTTTTTAAGTAATTTTAGTGTTTTGGCGCTCCCTAAAGGGGGAACAAATCCAGATTGGGAACCGTGGATTTGGACGGTACTTTGGCAGTGCGGATCTCGGGTTTAAAGCGTCTTTCACGATATAATCAGTGACAGCGTGTGTTACGTCTTGCCATCTGTTGCTTTTCTTGTCGTAAGAAGCATTTTTTTTGGTTTGCTGAGCGTGTTTTTGTGCTCTTGCCTCGGCTGGTTGAAGTCGTGGACAGTCGTGAAATTTGTCCTGATCTTCATATTTTGCAGACGATGAAATTAGTTCATTGTCAAGCTGTCTTTAATGACATTTTGAGCAACGTCTGCCTTTTCAAAGCCAGTAAACCTAACAAATGGGCGTTCCTGGCCAGAGTTTTGGGCGTTTCAGAGGTTTAGACTTACTTAGAGTCTGCTCCAAGTAATTTGATGTCCAAAATGACCCAAATGAGCCTCCGGGGCTCGAACCTGGGTCACCACGAACAGTTTTTATGTCCGTAGCTCTAAAGCGTGACCAGAATTAAACCAGAATATTCTGAATCTATCTAGCAGGCGCCGTGGTCTTATCTGGCACGCATCAGTGAACCGCGCCGTGCCTCGTACCCTGACGCCCCGTGCAGTCAGACCGGTTCTGTGGCTCCCCCCCTCACTCTGTAACAGATCAGCCTCTCCAGAGAGACACCTACGCCTTTCCACTCTGGCCGAAGCTCGTGACGTCATTCCTCCCAGCGCCGCTGCATCTGTAGGTTTGGCTTCAGCTTCCTACAGCAGAGCCGTGATGTTTGTGCAGCAGGAGACAGAGCGTTACTGTGAGCACCATTAGAGCGCCGACGGGAACCCGAGGTCAGACGGGGTGGGGGCGTCAGGGCTTCCTTCCGGTTCAGCATCTTAAATATCGCCATCCTATGGATGGCACAAACCGCCAAGCTGCTCGTGAATATTGTTAAAGTTTTTAATGACGCCAGCCCTAACAAAGCAGCAACGTTATAACTGTACGAGTAATAAATGGATGACAACGAGTTTGAAAACGTTTGTTTGGATTTAAATGTGTTAGATGAAGCTTTTAACGAGCAGCCTGATCCTTCCAATGAGCCGAGGTTCATCACCCTTACTTACAAACCAGGATTTGGATTTAAGCTGGAAAGTGAGAAACGAAATAAAGTCAGCAGAGTAAATGAAAGGTCCTGAGATCTTAATGGATTCGCAGCTCGACTGAAGAGCAACGAGACTGAAGATCAGTTTTGAGTCCCATCACCAAAAATGCTATATCAGCTTCTAGCTGGGTTTGGTTTGAATGATCAGTCTGAAATGTTACGGGAGAGTTATACAGCATCAGCAGCTCCAGCTGTTACGGATACTCAGACACAGGTTGGAGTTAAGTGCAGGTTTATTAGAACTCACTGCCAAAAACGTAGTCAAAAACAGTCCGTAATCAAAAGCCGTGTAAATCTGATAAGCGTGCGTCAAAGCCGAAGGGGTAATCCAAAATCACAAACGAGAAGCCAAAAGGGGTAAGCAATAACCATATAACACTTAGAATACTTTAGATAACGCTCAGAAACGTACCGGAATGAAAACGAGACCTCGCACCAACTGCATGCTTGCGGCGCTATTTATCGCTAAACATGGCTGCCGCCCGGAAGCGGCAGCCTAGAACTCAGGTGACGGCGACCTCTGCTGGCACGGAAGCGAGTCCGCCGTCACCAGCGGTTCCGTCAGCTCCTTCTTTCTGATTTTCTTCATGTCGTTTGTTTATTAATCCCGGCTCTTATTAACCCGAACAAGCTGCTGATGATCTAGAACTATTAACATTTCTGACTGGTAAGATTAACATTAAGCTTGAAATTATAACAGGATCCTAGGCTTTGGTTAGAACACCCGGATCTCACTCTGATTTCCTTCTGTCTGTAGAATAGTGTGTCTTAGTAACAGCCTTAATCGATATGTAGTAAAGTTAGTGTTGATTCTCCTCGACTGTTAGGACTGAAGGCCGTAGTCTGATGATGATATTTTAGCACAGAGTAACCGAATGGTCTTCTTTATCCTAAAATCTATACAATATATATTAAACTCTTCGTTTTAACGATACTTTGAACGTATGATGGATTTTGTACGTAAAGCAGGGATCACCTGTACATAAAACGTAACTGCGTCTCCCTATGACAGGCTCTGCTTTCTCTCGGTGATCATCCCTCTCATCTGGAGAGATGAACGTGAATCATTTTTTCGTCATGGGGGTGAGCTGGGGTACTTTAGGCCTAGTCATTTCCTTAAATAGCGCTCTGAGATGCGCACGCTGGAGGCTCGCATTCCTGGCATAGCTCTGACTGCGACACTCGGCGCTACACAAACACTCGAGCTCAGAGTTTCCACAGGTAGACCAGCTCGTCCGTTTCATTCCAGTCCACGGTTTTATGGCCTCAACTTTCGTCCGGCTGCAGGGTTTCCGTAACGAGATTCCGGTGAGCGTTCTAACAGAGCGAATTCCTGAAGCGTTTGAGTTCCGACTAGGGCTGGGCAATATGGAGAAAAACAATCACGATATTTTTTTTATATCATCCGATAACTATACTGTATGTATCGCGATATGAATCAAATCGCTATTTCTGGCAAGCTTAAAGGTTCCTGAATGAGATAATTTTGGTTTAAATAGTTAGTAGTTGAAGACGACAAATAAAAGTAACATTCAAGTAAATAAAATGGGTTTATATAATAATCTTAAATCTTAATTCTGACCGGTCAAAAGCTTCAAGTGTTACGCAAGTGATAAGCTCAGGACAACGTTTCGTCTATCATAATAAAATGTCCTGTAATAATAAAATTGTCCTGTAGCATAATTTGAACAAGAAGAAAGCTATACCAGTGTTATGCACACCTTACACTACATGTGTATCTATACATTAATAATGACCTGCATTGCATCATGGGAACTGTAGTCCTTTCCCTGATGGATGGGAGTATAGTAAGGTCACGTTTGTATTAAGTTCAAATGGCGCATGCTCTGTCGTTATCCGAGATCAGATCCGAACCGGGGTTGTCATGGTTACCAGACGTGCGTTTTATACGCCTGCGCTCTTGGACCTCCATCTGCGTTTTCGTTTGAATTTTTGCCGTGGTCGCGGGTTGTGAACGAGCCACCGACACACACACACACAGATCACAACGTGTCCTGGAACAATGGTGACCGAGTGCGTGTGGCTGCAGCTGCTGGCAGGTGTTTCCCTCCGTCTTGCGCATCCCGAGCCATCCGTTTTCAAAACACACACACACACACACGGACGCACACAACACATCTGAGGTCACAAATAGCCCCGACTGGAAGGAAGAGGGGAAGATACGACACGCCGAGGCCAGACAAGCTCTCAAAACTCGTCATGTTTTTCCCCCCGAGCCAAATTTAGAAAGGCGCTCCCGCTTCACGTCGCTCTGATTTGACACGGCAGACACAACAGTGTGTCAGGACGTGTGATTCACAGCTCCATGGTTGTGTGTGTGTGTGTGTGAGTTCACCCAGGTTAGGTTAACCGGAGTGGTCCGGGGTTCGACTGCGTGAGTCAGACGCTCTTAGACTGAGCAGTGCCAGGAAGTCCGTGGCGACATCTGGATTTATTCTGCGCCGTACCGGAGTGCTTATGACGGGCGATACGCTAATAGCGAGGCCGCTTCGGTCGCCGAGGTCCTGGCAAACCCCAAAATTAAAGAAGGACAAGAGGAAACGGGACCCAGGATTAAAGGAATAGCACGGAGGATAAACCTGCGATTTCTTAAATTGTTCTGCGTGTTATTTTTGCATTTTCTGTTTTTGTACGTCTGTTTTTTAAGCGTTGTGGTACAAGAGGTAGATCCATGATCCATTACGGTAATTAATGTTATTATTATTAAGGTAATTGACCTTCGTAACCCATATATCACCTTACCAGATGCACCTGGCGCACTGCATTTTATTAAACGCAGAGTTCTATTATACGCACGTGGCATTAGCGTGGGCAGACTGAACGAGCGATGGTATAAACACTGGGAGAATTTCACCTAAGGGCAAAGGGAAGCAGCTGATTTGCACACATGCCGTGATGACCCGCCACGTGCCGGTAATGTGCTCCGGGGTACCCGCTGAGTGACAGTATGATCCTCTGCCGTGCTAATGCGTCCCCGGGTGCAGCGTACTGTATAGAGTGACACGGTGTTTACGTTACTGGGTCCGGCGGGACCCGAGGCCGGTCAGGAGGTCAGGTGTCAGTCAGTCGGCCCTCGCTCGAGTTTTGGGAGCCTTTCTGCTTTCCCCTCCCTCCCTCCCTCTGCTGAAGGCATTAGGAGTCCGTTTAAGGTAGTGCACTTTATCGTAGCGTCTGGCCGAGTGATCTCAGGGTGAAAGTATGCGCCTCGGCAGCGTGGTTTGGGACGCAGGAGCTCCATTCGGAAACTGTTCATTCTTCTGCCCGAAACGCGCGAGTGGATGTGTGGAACACAGCACATTCCTCCGAGCTGAGCTGGAGCGTGGAGACGAGGAAGCGAGGGAAGGGTGGAGGGAGGGGATCGGATCGCTCGTCCTCCTTTGCTTTTCTCGACGCAGCTTCGTCAGTGCGTATCTATTTTTGTCCGTTTGTCTCCGTCGCTATTTGTTTTTTCCTCGCGTCTTTTATCGGCCTGTCGCCGTCGCCCCCTTTTTCTTGACTTCAGATTTTTCTCCCTCCCTCTGTCTGTCCATCCAGTTCCGTCCATCAGGCCGAATAATAAACACCCTGACGTCCAGAGACACTCATTATACTCACAACAGTGTATCGTGATACTAATACACCATTAGTGGAGAACGATTTTATACTGCAACATGTCTAATGATGACCCAAAACATCCCAAAGCTTAGCAAAAACTACTCGAAGACCAAAGAAATTAGTGCTCGTGGACTGTCATGGACTTTCCCCCACACTCATAGGATGCTCTTGTACTAAATAGCCTATATATATTTACACTCCTTACACTACTGTCCTCAGACTTTTGGCCTTCAGTGTCTGTCTGTCTGTCTATCTATCATCTGGCTACCCATCTATGGATTTTCTACTCTGTATCTATTACTCATCCGACAAAAAAAATGAGTCAAACATACCCAGTAGTGTGTAATAATTCCCACGAGTTTCCCACGGAATTCCTGACCGTACGCTTCGATACGCCTGCAAATTCGTCTGTGGCACGCCCAAATGCACATTTGTGACCCATTTTCCACACGTCGAACGAGACATTCACTGCACTGTACCACCTCTTCTCAGGCATTTATAGCTCTATCGTCCTCGTACAGCGCCATCTGCAGGAGCCTGTAGTTGATACATGCAAGGTGTTTCATTTTTTGTCCTGAGAGTATATTATCTGTTATCGATCTATCAACTAGCTATGTATTATCTATAATCTATCTACTATTTCCCTATTGCCTATCTGTTATCTATTATATATCTGTTATTTATCAATCATCTATATATTATCTATTGCCTATTATCTATCTTTTATGTTTTTATCATCTGCCGCCTATTTATTATTGCTGTGTTATCTAATATCTATCCATTGCCGCTCTGTGATCTATCATCTGGTTATTGCCTATCTTTAATGTGTCACCTATCTAGTATCTATCTATTATTGATCTATTATCTATCGATTGCATATCTATCATCCAGCTATTATCTATAATCTATGATCTATTTATTATCTATCTATAATTATCTTCTATTTATCTTTTATCTGTCTGTAATTATTCGCCCGTCTATTATCAATGTATTATCTATTATCAATCTATTGCCTATCTGTTATCGAAATAATCTATTATGTATCTATTATCTATATAATCTATAATATGTCTGTAATCTATCTGATATCTCTCTTTAACATATTATCTATCTGCAGTCTGTTATTGATCTATTATCTAACTATTATTTATCTATTATTTATTGTCTATCTATAATCTATTATCTATTGATATTTTATTAACTGTCTGTTATCAATCTGTTATCGATTTATAATCTATTATCTATCTGTTATCTTTTATTGATCTATTATCAATCTATTATCTATATTTTAGAGATGCATCAACTGCCATTTTCTTGGATGATTTTTTAAAAAGTATGATCGACCCAATTTTGTTCAACATTTTTTAAATGTTAACTCCTTCATTGCTAAAGAAAGCTATCAGGAGCTGCTGGTTTGTGCTTAGTTTTAATTGTGCCTCTAGCTTTATCTTTAACCTCCTTGCCTTTGTTAGTTTTCTAAAATTCGTCATATTCAGCAGGGCGAAGCTGTTTTGAACGTCGGATTAAATTTGTTGTTCCGGATGTTTTCTGGGGGTGTTCCTCCACAGATTATTTTCACCCTGCATGTATTTTAAACGGCACGCTCTGAAGAGCTTCAAGCTGAAGATGTGGCCGTGTATGAAATAGATCCCTGCTCCCTCATTAGGATCCCTGTTCCCTCATTAGTACTGCGCTGTGTATAGACCATTTAGTTCACTAAGCAGCACTAAAAAAACATCCCTCCATTTCCCTCTTTGCCGCTTTCTCTCTTTCTGTGCCCCCGTGCCAGCGAGGACCCGCTGTCCAATCGCAGCCCTGCTTTTTCTCTGACTGTTTGCGTTCATACAGAGCGATCGTTCACACTATAACCCCAAGCTCACGCTCGGTCCTGACTCACACTGCTGCGTCGATTCCCCGTACTCAGGGTTTGTCGATCGGACGGTTTAAAGGTGGTGTGTCACTGTGGGAACACGCTGTGCCCTTGTTGTGTTTACTCAACAACTATAAAAAGGAATGGTCACACACACACACACACACACACACACACACACACACACACACACAGTGTTTGTAGGGCTAACAGGTTGAGCGGAGGCTGTTCACTGGGTCACTGTGTGAACTTTACACACTCAACGCGTCACAGGATTGTGTTTTGGACTTGCATCACACACCTTTAGTCTTTTACCTGTGGGTGTGTGTATATGTGTGTGTGTGGGGGTTTTTGTGGTGTGTAGGCTATGTGTGGTGTGTTGGCTGATGAGTTTGTATGAAGCAGGGTGTTATCGCTCAGCCTGGTGTGATCTGGAGGATCTAAATTTAGAACAAGGGAGTCATGTGTCTGACCACCGGCTCACCTCCAACGTAGACACGTGCCAATTGTGTATCCAGATCTGTGTGGAACACCAAAGGTGTCATAATGTGTCCATATAATATAATGTAACATGGAGCATTTATGATGCTGAAAAGCATTTCCCATCACATGGGGGTTTAACCCATCACATGCAGATCTGGGAGGGTCTAGTCAGGATCCCCTGGTGATCAGATTGAGGCTTTTCTGATGCACGTAACTCGTTTTTCGGGGTTTTTTTTAAAGAGCGAGTCGAGGCCTCATCTCTGCCTTTTTCCCCTGCATTGCTCACACAGGCAAATAAGAAGCAAATTTGGCTGGGTGGTGGCCAATCAGCTCGTAATGACTTGGCAGATGTTCTCGTCTACCTGAAACCACACACAGAAATCAGAGTGTCAGCTCTCGGATGTATTTCATCCAATCAGTGACTCCCGAAACTGAGATGCTGTTTTAAATACCTTTGTTTGGAACCGATCTTCCATTCACAAACCCTTACTCGCTCGTATTTTCATTCCTGCGTAAAGGTCGTTGCACACCGAGGGCGACACGGAAAAACATGAATTCTTCATCTCAAAACTATCTACAGCGGACGCGATTTTATTTCTTTATTTCACGTCGCTGTTGTCTTAAAGTTTGTGTCTCTTAGGTTTTTCTGTCGCCTTTTCCCTTCATCAACTAGCCTACAGAATAATAACGAGGTTCAACATTTAAAAGCAATTATATATAGTTACACGTGTAAACTGTTTTCATGTTAGTACGATACTATAAGGAACAGGTTCGTAGTTTTTAGCTTGTTTGATGAAAATAAATCAGACGTTACCATTTGTATTTTCAGCCAAACATCTCAAACAGGCAAAGTTCAAGTTCTTTATTTTTAGCTCCCAAATTAAACAAGCCATGGGTTCTTTCTAACTCTATTTGGAACAGTTTTTGGTCTCATCTCTGATTTTTACAGAAACGATACCAGATAATTACATTACACATAAGAGCGCCCTCTAGTGGATCAGTTCTGTAATGCTTATGAATACACATGAACATGTTCATTATTCAGGTGCTCGTGTAAATGATGTCCTAGATCAGATTAAGTTCTAAAAAACTAGAAAAATCTTAAATAACCGAGCGAACTAAACAAACATTTTCTGAAGAATAACAGTGCACGAAATAATGTGCACTTTCACAGTTTCACCAAATTTAAATAACAGTTTGCTATCTTAACTTTAAAATCAATAAACAAACAAGCTCACTGAGAAGGGAAGATACACGTCTGGGAGCATGACGCATGATTGCGCCCTCTGGTGTTCAGAAATTACAACTGCGTTAGATTCATTGTCACGCTGTTGTTTTGCGATACATCTTGTTTCAATCGGTTTTCTGTCTGTGCGTGCACTCAAACTTAACTGGACTTGGTCTTTGGTCTTATTTTTTTTTAAAGTTGATTACAAGTATTGGTTGTTGTAGGTTTTTGTAAAGGTTTTCTAAGATGTAGTTTTCTCTGCAATATTCCTGTAAACTCATTTTGTTTAACCTCTAAAGTTAAATGGAAATGATTGATTTTTTAAATTATTCATTACTGATCAAGTGATCACATTATAGTAGGTCACCTGTTTTAGGATTTTGCCTGTTTCTATAGACCTGGTTGGTTCTTTCGAGGGATCTGGCAACCCTGGCATTAAACGCAGCACCTGCGAAATGGCTACCAAGCACTTTGAAATGCAGTAAATGTTTGAGGAAATTAATAAATAATTAAAATTTAAATATTCTTCATCCTGTAGATGGTAGGAAACATCAAAACGGAGACATTTTTAAATACATCTGAATTTTATGTCACATCCTTCTGTGAGATTATTGGCTGAAATCCGATTATGTCCGGATCCGATTACCCAAGTGTGTGTAATCTTGCACCAGAATGTGTCGTATGAACCTTCTATTTCCACTTGTTAAACTTTTGGTGATGTCCAGTCCTCTATAGTCGCTGGTCTGCTTCGGCGTGAGGTCGCTCCCACGCTGCCGAGGGTATGAAGGCACGACGCGGTCTGTACGGCAATAAAAACGGACATTAAACGTCTGTGGAGGTTATATTAAGTCCTGTAATCTACACCCATTGTGTCTCTGATTACAAACGTCTCCACGCTGATGTAATGAGAAGGAGGAACGCCTGCGTGCAGTCTGCTTCACAGCCTCTTAACAGGCTTCACTCAGACACGCCCGACTGTCTGAAAGCAGCTGTGTCAAGTAGCTGACATCGGACGATTTGGAAAACGAAAGGATGTGGAAGCGCAAACTACATCTGATTTTGCGCTTGCAGAGTTACTGTTCCTTTACGCTGTGTTACGAGTAGTGGTTTTGGAGTATTTCAGACAGCGGTATCCGTCCACATTACTTATAAAAATGAGAAGGTACCTCACGTCCCAGGTATCGATATCCGGTGTTGTTTGCACCATACAGCGAGTACCATACGGGACATGAGTTGGGAAGTGGGTCGGGGAGAGGGACTGAAGATGAAAAGCAGGACTGGAGACAGAAAACTGGTCTTGGAGAGAAAGACAAGTCAGAAAGCAGGTCGGTATAGGGACTGGAAACATTACGTTTCTCAGGAAGAGGGCCTGGGGTGGTAAAATGAGTTGAGGAGAAGGACACAAGTCAGAAAGCAGGCAGGGGACAGGGATGGGAGTCGCAAAGAGGGACAGGGAAAGAGAAAGTAGTCCGAAAGCAAGTCGGGGATATGGAAAGGAGTCGGAAAGAAGGTCAGGAATCTGGACAGGAGTCGGAAAGCGGCTCGGGGTGAGGGACACAGGTGGGAAAGCGTGGTGGGGAGAGGGACAGGAGTCAGAAAACAGGTCAAGGAGAGGGACTGGAAACAAAGAAGGCTCAGGGAAAGGGACACGGGTCAGAAAGCCAGACAAGAGTTGGAAAGTGAGTCAGGAGAGGGACACAAGCCGGAAAGCAAGACAGGAGTCGGACAGCAGGGTGTTAGAGGGACACAAGTCAGAAAGCAAGTCGGGGAGAGGGACTGGAGTCAGAAAGCGAGGCGGGAGACGGAAGACGGGTCGGTAGAGTTTAACAAACTGACCCTGATTGTGACCGGCGCTCCTGTATTGTGTTCTGATCGGTTGATTTGCCTTTATTTTGGACAGAGTTACCGGTCCACATTACTAATAGAGATGAACAGGTTTCTTGTGTCCCAGTTTGTTTGCTCCGTGCAGCGATGGACGTCAGGGATGACGTGTGCTGTGCCGTAAGATAGGGGAGTTTGAAAGTTGTTTGTTTGGTTTAAACGCATTTCGTCGTTCGGTGTCAGTTTTTACATTAAGAAACTTCATAATACTTACAATATAATATATGACGGGTTTCCAGTCTGGTGCTTTAAGAGATTTAAGCTGTGACTGAATATTAAGATATTAGTAATATAGCTGAAACGCTAACGGTAGGTGTAGTGAGTGTGTGTCTCTCTGTGTGTGTGTGTGTGTGTGTGTGTGTGTGTGTGTGTGTGTGTGTGTGTGTGTGTGTGTGATGGTAGAAAGCTTGAATTTCTGAACGTTACACCCTCGTTGGTATGAACCACACCGAATTCCCCCGTCCTGGCCTTAAACTGACTGATACAGCACTAAAACAGGGCTTTCCCCACACCCTGCTGACTTCCAGCAGCTCTCTCACTCTCTCTCCCTCTCTCTCTCTCCCTCTCTCTCTCTCTCTCTCTCTCATATGACTCATGCAGATGACCACATGGCACACTCTGCTCTTTCGGTGTACATTAAGCTCGGCTGAGGCAGAGTGGAATGGAAGATGTGAAATAGAGAGTGAGAGAAAGTGAGTGTATAGAGGAGGCTGTGTAAGGGTGTGTGTGTGTGTGTGTGTGTGTGTGTGTGTGTGTATGTGTGTGTGTTGGGGGGGTATTAAGGAGGGGTTACACAAATACTTGCTCACTGTTTCCATCCTCCCTCCTCAACCCTACGATCTCTCCTGAATGAACAGGCATTTTAAACTGAAGAGTCAAAGACAGCCAGAGAGAGAATGTGAGACAGGGACAGGAGACAGGAGTCAGAAAGCAGCTCAGGGAGCAAGAAAGGAGACAAAAAGTATTTCGGTAAAAATGGACGCTCCAGAAAAAGGCGTCACGCAGGAACACTTAATCACAGCGGAACTGTCGTCTCTCAGTCTGAGCCCCACTCTCTGTGTGTGTGTAGTAAACATAGTGCCACTTTAAATACACTCACTCGTGTCTGGGCTCCCGAAACTCTGCGTGTGGGGGTGTGTCCAAAACAGGGTTCCACAAAAGCCCCCCGACCAAATTTGAACCGAAATCCTCAAGAAATGCAATAAATTCAGCTCTAGCAGCCCAAAAAACAGAAACCAACGTTATTTTTGAGGGGCTTAGAAGCAGTAACCTTTTAATTTCGACTACGTGCCTGGTCTGGGCCAGAGGTCTGTGCCGGGCCCTGCTAGTCCTCTATTTGTGGTGCTGGACAAAGTGTCCATGACCTCGGAGTATCTATAGCCGGGACGGGATGGGACGAGACAGGACGGGCGTTTTTGAGACATGCCACAATAGGTTGGATATGTATAGCCGCGTAATAACGCAAATACGGATCTGCAGCAGGTGGTTAACGAAGTAAAATAAAGATCTGTTCCTGTTAGAGTTCCGTTCTATTAGAGGAGCAGCTATATACGGACGGGGACGGGGACGTGGACGCATTCTGTCTTGCGGTCGTCACACAGCAGTTCATTTTTGCGAAGTAAGAAAGCAAATCAAAATCATTTAATGTACTAAACAGTTTACGAACTCTTTATCCGTAGCTGTGATCGGACAGTGGCAGGCAGAGCCGAAGGAGCGTCTGATCTCCCTGGTGCTCACCCACCTGCCCCTCCTCAAGCCGGGCAACAGCGAGGCCAAGAGCGAATATATGCGCCTGCTGCCCAAAATCCTGACTCACACCATCGAGTACGGCCGGCACCTCGAGGAGAGCAGACAGCTCCTGTCGTACGCCCTCATCCACCCGGCCACGTCTCTGGAGGACCGAGCCGACCTGGCGCTCTGGCTCAACCACCTGGAGGAACGGGCGGCGACTCGGACCGGAGGAGGTGGAGGGGGAGGAGATTCCCTGGAGCGAATTCCCTCCTCTCATCATCTCTACAGCCAACATCAGCGCTACGGCTCCGACGACCGCCTCAATGGCTGGCAGGGCTCTCGAGACTCGGGCATCGCCACCTGGCACTCGCAACAGCAGCAGGGCTGCGAGAACGGGCACCTCCTGCTCTACCCGTCGTCCTCGGTCCCGGCCACCATCAACACCGTCGGAACGGGAAGCGGAGGCAACTCCAGTGAGTTTGATTTATTTCGTTTATTCTGTTGCTTAGGTCAGGTTATTAATTCTACGATTTTTCGTCTGTTCTTCGTGTCTGATTATACGATTTTCTAAAGACAGACCCGAGACAAGCCTTAGCCATAAAAGTGGCAGCATAACTCCTAGAGAAACCACGTTTTCTTCCTCGTTTACCTTTTCACCTCCGACGCTTGTCGCTGACCCAGAGTTTGCGCCTCCGATCCAAATTCCGTTCCTCCTGTTGGTGCCTCTCAGACTGAGATTTGAGAGGCAAAATTTCGACCAGTGCCAGAGCTTTATTCTTTGCTCACATCTAGCAATTGTTCTGCAATATTTGTGGCTCCAAAACTTTACCTTTATGATCGTATCAAATGTATTTCTATCGTCTCCATTTCCATAAATCTCTAGATTCACAGCCCGAATTGAGCAAGCCTAGAGTAACAGTGGAACGGAAAAGGTTTCTCACAAAGGTTTTGTTTAGTCAGAACAGTGTTTCACGTAAGCAGCGATTACCTGAGATTGTTCGTACACGTTTAAACTCTCCTCGCACTGTTCCTCACCTCAGCATATTTATTCATTTTCTGTTGAATGGGTTTTTCTTGCTTTTCCAAAATGTGGCAACAGTGGCGAGGAAAAACTCCCTAAATGTGATCAGGGAGGACCTCTGGGAAATCAGGGCAGCCAGTCCGGTTTGATTCAGATAGTTCCTGTGGCTCTGAGATAGAGTTCCTGAGGACCAGGGTTCGAACAGCGTGACCGTGATAAACGGGGCTAAAACTTTCACTTTAAGATCTCATGCCTGTCCAAACACTTTTTATTTTAGTTTATATTTAGTTTAACGTCCGTGTAACTGTTCTGGGACACAGCACGTAGTAGTTTTGCACATAGTGCTTTGTGTTAAACAATAATATGAACGAAAACACAATGTGAAAACATTTAGGACGGCACTGTAACATATAATAGAGTCATTCTTAGCTTTGGACCTTTAAAACATGAAAATGAAAGTAGAGCGGTATGTTTTCTTTGTCTTACGGCAGGTGGCGCAGGGGTTGGCACGTACTAGTTCTCTATCATTCAGACTTTTTTATTTAGACGTTAAACTTTTGTATGGGCAAACGAACACGTAGCGAGCCTGAAGTAGTTCACTGTGACGGAGGTTAAGTCTTTGGATCGTTTAAGAGCAAGGCCCTCAGCAGCTCAGCTCGGTCATACGTCGGTTCGACTGAGGGCTTCTGCTGAACCTTGCTTAATCCTGCATCCTTTGGGTAGACGATGAACTAAAAGTCGTTCTGGTAAGAAATAAAAAGCCCTCAGAAAGTCAGAGTGAGAATATATAGAGGATTCAGAGCTGAACCCTGAGCTGTGGATGCATTTAGGCCGTTGGTGCCGGATCATGTGACGGTCAGGAGCCGATCACAAGACAATGAGGGTCAGCACTCTAGAAGAGCGACGTTTAATTTCTGCAGGGCCCGAGCAGAGGGAACGTGGATCTGTGGACGGAAAGGTCCCTCGGTTTGAGACGCAGTAGAACCCTGATTTTCGGCGCTGAGAGACGTGCGTGGCAGAGAAGGAGCTGTAACAAAGATATTGGGAATGAGAATGAACATATCTGTGGTTGGAGCGGGATATTTCCAGCTTAGAATGTGAGGCTCGCCTTTTTTTCCCCTCCTGATGAAGGAGACAGCTGAAGATATAAATAAGAGCCCATTTAAAGCTCGGCTCCACAAGATCCCCTTTATTTTAAACGGCGCGCAGTCCGACAGGCACAAACGGCAGTTTTTTCAGGCAATCGGCTTCCTTTAAGCAAAACCTGTTGTTATTTATACATAACTTTTACGATCAAAGATCACTGCGTGGATCGACTCAGTGGCGCATCTGGATAAAAACATCTCTAGCCTAAATGTTTACATGAAGGAGTACGATAAAAGAAATCCCACAGACGACGCGTTACAATTTTTAGCCTGGCATCTCATTGCCTCTTTGCCCTGTACACAGAGACAAACAGACGCTTCTACACCCCCCCTCGGTCTGTGGTCCGCATGCCTTTCTCTCCGTTCCCTTCTAAGGTCGGCTTTTGTGGGGTCTGTATTTAGGGGAAATGGCTAATATTTAGGGAGCGTGTCACGTTAGCCGGGGCGACTATTTTAACCTGGCACTCGAAAGCCTATACGTGGGACAAACCGTCCGACGCTTACAGGAGGCTGCGATCGGTTCACCATCCTCTCCCGCCCCCTACCTCCACCTGCCCTGCACCCTTCAACTGCACCCTTACCCCCTACAGGCCGGCGTAGGCGGGGCGTTTAGGACGGGCGTCGGTTTCCTCCCGAGTGATTCAAATGGGCGTCGGGAAGTGAAAGCAGGGCCACTCTGTAATGTGTGCCCGCGTGTGTGCCCGCAGTGCTGCAGTCTGCGGGTCAGCACAGTCCTCTGCAGCGTTCCGTGTCTCTCACCCCTCCAATGAGCGGCTCCTCTCAGCCCCTGGGTCACGGCTGGCTCTCTCAGGAGGACCTGCGAGGGCGAGGGGCGCCGCTCAGCTCCGACCACGCCCCCCTGTCCCCCCAGAGCAGCGTGGCGTCGTCGGGCAGCGGCGGCAGTGAGCACCTGGACGACGGCTCGGGCCTGGGCTTGGCGCTCCGCAGCTCGTTCTCCGAGGAGGGCAGCGGCATGAGGGGTGAGCACCCGTTCCACGTGACGCTCTTGTCCGCGAGGGGTTTTTTGAGCTGTGTAAGCAGGAGTGTGTGTCTGTCTGTGTGTGTGTGGTGTGGGTGCGTCTTGCCCGCAGATGTGCCAGCGTGGCTCAAGAGTCTGCGCCTGCACAAATACGCCGGGCTCTTCTCCACCATGACCTACGATGAGATGATGTCGCTAACCGAGCAGCAGCTGGAGGCACAGGTGACTTCCCCAGGGTCATCTTCTTCACCTTGTCACTTTTTAAATGGAAGCAAACTGGTACTTAAGGAGTCCGTCTGTTTGCGCTCCAGAATTAACGTTCCAAATGTTCTCCCTGTGATGCAGAACGTGACTAAAGGAGCTCGGCACAAGATCATCATCAGCATCCAGAAACTGAAAGAGAGGCAGAACATGCTACGCTCGCTCGAAAAGGTTCGTGTTTCTCATCCTTAACATCTCTGTGCTTAATGTCCCTGATACCTTCTGTAAAATTAGTACTATATATGAAGTAGATCTGCTCTATCTCTGTGCTCTCTATCTGCATGCTGGCTCACCTTTGTGTGAACTCTCTACTTTGTGTTTAATAAAACTTAAAACGTCTTTCATTATAGCTCTGGTTTGCCAAAATGTATCTGTATGCGTTTAACTTTTAGAGGATCAGGATCGATATTTGGATTCATTTAAATATCACACATGTTTCTGTACAGGCATTTATAGTGTTGAAAGTAAGTTAATCATCTGAGCGTTTCTGTCCGTCTCATATCTCGTCCCCTCTCCCCGTTACGCCAGGACGTCCTGGAGGGGGGGAACCTGCGCTGCCCTCTGCAGGAGCTCCACCAGATCATCGTCACGCCCATTAAGACGTTCAGCGGCGCATCCGATTCTCAGCAGCGCCCCCTACTGAGCGCAGAGGGGAAGAGCGGGCCGGGCGGGGTCTGCGTGGGCGCGGGAGAGGCCGAGAGCAGCAGCACGCTGGTAGCGGAGGGAGACATTCCTGCCCAGTTCACTCGCGTCATGGGGAAAGGTCAGTAAGCCGGATCTGATCGAGCTGACAGTGAGAAATAAAGGAGAACGTAGCGTAACCCTGCTCTCGTTTGGCTCAGTGTGCACACAGCTGCTGGTGTCTCGGCCGGACGAGGAGAACATCAGCTCCTACCTGCAGCTCATCGACAAGTGTCTCATCCACGAGGTGAGCAGGACGCAGGAACCCATATCACAGCCCCTATAAAGTCTACAGTCCCTAGTGTTACCTTGCGTGTGTATGATGCAAGATCCCTGCCGTCCTGCTGACCCCGCCCACTCTCTCTCTCTCTCTCTCTCTCTCTCTCAGGCTTTCACGGAGACGCAGAAGAAGAGGTTGTTGTCATGGAAGCAGCAGGTGCAGAAGCTGTTCCGCTCGTTTCCACGGAAACCTCTCCTGGACATGTCTGGATACAGGCAGGCGAGGAGGTGAAGAGCAAAACGCCTTTCACTCATTTAATGAGACACACACACACACACACACATGCACTATTACATAAGCGTTTAATCATTCTGACACGCAGCCACCAAACCTGATTAACGAAAACACACCTGGAGAAAATTCAACTAAATCAGAGCAACAGTTGCTCAGTTGCTGTAACAGAACAACAGCAAGCAGGGGGTAACGGTTTGTTTTAGAGGGGAAACAGTTTGGTTTAGAGGGGTAACGGTTTGGTTTAGAGGGGCAAACAGTTTGTTAGAGGGGTATAGGTAGGAAAACCCCGGTTTGGTTTTAGAGGGTAACGGTTTGTTTAGCGGGGTAACCAGTTGGTTTAGAAGGGTGAACGGTTTGGTTGAGAGGGGTAACAGTTTGTTAGAGGAGGTAACAGTTTGGTTTAGGAAGGGTACCGATTTGGATAGAGGCGGTAAAGGTTGGTTTAGAGGCGGGTAACAGTTTGGTTGAGAGGGGTAACGGTTTGTGTAGAGGGGTAACGGTTTGTGGTGTAGAGGGGTAACAGTTGGGTAGAGGGGTAACAGTTTGGTTTAGAAGGGTAACGACTTGGATTAGAGGGGTGGAAACGGGGTTGGTTAGAGGGGGTAACAGTCTTGGTTCTAGAGGGGGTAACGGTTTGGTTTAGAGGGGTTGGTTGGTAACGGGTTTTGGTTTAGAGGGTACCGGTTTGGTTGTTTGGAGGGGGTAGTTACAGTTTGGTTTAGAGGGGGGGTAAGGTTGGTTAGGGGGTAAACGGTTGGGTAGAGGGGTAACGGTTGGTGTAGAGGGGTTAAGTTGGTTTAGAGGTGGGGTTAAACAGTTTGGTTAGAAGGGAACGGGTTGTTTAGGGGGGTCGGGGGTAACAGTTTGGCATTAGAGGGGTTGGTGGTAACGGTTTGTTTGGAGGGGAACAGTTTGGTTAGAGGGGGTAACGGTGTTTTAGAGGGGTAACAGTTTGGCCTTTAGAGGGGTAACGGTTTTTGTTTAGAGGGGAACAGTTGCATAGATGGGTAAACGGTGTGTTTTTAGAGGGGTAACAGTTTGGCATAGATGGGTAACGGTGTGTTTTAGCGGGCTAGGTAACAGTTTTGGTTTAGAAGGGTAAGGTTTGTTTTAGAGGGGTAGGTGTGGGTGGTAACAGTTGGCGTAGAGGGGCTAACGGTTGGTTTTAGAGGGGAAACAGTTGGTTTTTTTAGAGGAGTAACGGTTTGGTTAGAGGGGTAACGGTTTGTTTTCGGGGGGTGGGTAACAGTTGTTTTAGAGAGGTAACAACAGTTTGGCTAGAATGGGTAAGGTTTGTTTTAGAGGGGTAACCAGTTGGCTAGAGGTTAGGTAGAACGGTTTGTTTTAGAGGGGTACCAGGTTGGTTTAGAAGGGTAACGGTTTGTTTTTTTAGAGGGGGGTAACAGTTTGGTTTAGGAAGGGTACCGGTTGTTTTAGAGGGGTAGAACAGTTTGGTTGAGAAGAGTAAAGGGTTTGTTATTAGAGGGGTAACGGTTTGTTTAGAGGGAAACAGTTGGTTAGAGGGGTAATGGTTTGGTTTATTTTAGAGGGCGCGAACAAGGTTTTGGTTAGAGGAGTAACGGGTTTGTTATAGAGGGGTGACAACAATTTGGGTAAGGGGGTTAACAGTTTGTTTAGAGGGTAATGGTAACAGGTTTGGCTTAGATGGGAACGGTTTGCTTTAGAGGGGTAAACAGTTTGGCTAGAGGGTTAACGTTTGTTCTAGGAGGGGTGGAATTAACAGTTTGGTTTAGAAGGGGTAACGTTGTTTTTAGAGGGTAGGGGGCGTTAAACAGTTTGGGTTTAGAGGGGTAACAGTTTGTTTTAGAGGCCGGTTGGTAACGTTTGTTTGAGAAGGAGTAAAACGGTTGTTCTAGGGGGAAAGGTTTGTTTTAGAGGGGAAAAAACAGTTTGGTTTAGCGGGGTATAATGGTTTGTTTTTTTCGAGGGTAAACAGTTGGTTAGAGGGTTTCACGGTTTGGTTTTAGAGGGGTAACGGTTGGTTAGAGGGGGGTTAACGGTTTGGTTTAGAGGGGTAACAGTTTGGTTTAGAGGGGGGTAAACAGTTTGGTTTAGAAGGGTTTAAACGATTTGGATAGAGGCGGTAAGGTTTGTTGGTTTAGAGGGGTAAACGGTAAAGTGGTAACGTTTGGTTTTCAGTAGAGGGGTGGGGTAACGGTTTGGTTTTAGAGTGGTAGGGGGCGGTAACGGTTTGTTTAGAGGGGGTAACGTTTGGTTGAAGGGGTAACGGTTTGGTTTGGAGGGGTGGGTAAAACAGTTTGGTTTAGAGGGGGTAAACGGTTTGGTTCTTTAGAGGGGTGGGTAAGGTAAAGGTTTGGTTTAGGAGGGGGTAAACAGTTCTGGTTTAGTAGAACGGGTAACGATTTGGTTTAGGGCGGTTTACGGTTTGGTTTAGAGGTGGTGTTTGGTAACGGTTTGGTTTTTTAGAGGGTTGTGGTAACGGTTTTGGTTGGAGGGGTAACAGTTTGGTTTTTTTAGCGGGGTAACGGTTTGGTTAGAGGGGGGTAACGGTTTGGTTTAGAGGGTGGTAACAGTTTGGTTTTTTTAGAAGGGTAACGATTTGGTTTAGAGGGGTAATGGTTTTTGTTTAGAGGAAAGAGTAGCGGTTTACAGTAAGAGTAGCGGTTGTTATACAAGAGTGGGTTTTTTAGTAGTTGTTTGGTTTATAGGTTGAACGATTCTAGAGGACACGAGTTTGTTAAGCGAAGTAGCAATTCGTTTTTAGAGCGGTTTTTGAGTAAAATTTTGTAGTGGCCTCTAAAAACCATGGTTTTGGGTACAGATTTTAAGAAGATCATTTAAGGTTTTTGTAAT
Source organism: Ancistrus triradiatus (assembly GCA_025084515.1). NCBI lineage: Eukaryota > Metazoa > Chordata > Actinopteri > Siluriformes > Loricariidae > Ancistrus > Ancistrus triradiatus. The sequence continues at coordinate 20,668 of JAJAGP010000769.1, read as the reverse complement.
GAAGGAAGTTTGAATCTGACCTTTAGTAGTACTGTATAAGTACTGAATCAGAAGCTGAATCCCGCCGGGCAGTCAGTGCAGTCAGACACCTTCAGCAGTGCAGCTACAAAACACGAGAGATTCCCAACAACCTACCTAATGCGTCTCGTCTGGATGTCACACTTCTGGAAGGTCTGTCATGACCGGTGTGTGTGTTGTCGTTGTGGGTATGTTGTCGATTGGTCGTTGTTATAGTCGTGGGTTCGGGCAGTCGAACTCCCTCCCAGCGCGAGTGCTGTGTGGGGCAGCGTGGTGTATGTTCTCGACGGAACCTGCCACGCTTCCCCAGCCGTCCCGGAGTAGCCCTGCTGCCGCATCGGCCTGCTGGGCAACGCCGGGCTTGCTCCCCCACACAAAACCCACACGCACACGCCACGCAGCTCCAAACAGCCCCACGAAACCATGAAAAAACAGGGGCAGAAAGGTAACCACACACACACACACATGTAGAGTGCATGCAAGCAATCAGAGGGGGGTCCTTTTGGTGGTAGCATTTTTTTAGAGGGTGAACTTTGTTTTAGAGAAGTACACTTTGTTTTGAGGGGTATCACTTTGTTTAGTGGGGTGTAACAGTTTGTTTGTGAAGGGGTTAAGTTTGTTTTAGAGGGTAACGGTTTGTTGTTTAGGGGGTACTGCTTTCGAGGGTGTGGTACGGGCTTGTTTTAGCGGGGGTAACGGTTTAGATAGAGGGGTTGGTGGTTAAGGTTGTTTAGAGGGGTGGTTAACGTTTTTTGTAGAGGGGTTGGTAAACGGTTTTGTTTTAGAGGGGGAACCAGTTTGTTTTACAGGGGTAACAGTTTGTTATAGAGTGGTAAATGGTTGGCTTTGTTTAAGAGGGGGTAATGGTTTGTTTTAGAGGGGAACGTTTTTGTTTTAGGAGGGTAACAGTTGGTTTTAGGGAAGTAACCAGTTTGTTTAGAATAGGTAACAGTTAGTTTTAGAGGGGTAACAGTTTGTTATAGAAGGGTTAAACGGTTTGTTTTAGAGGGGTTTAACATTGTGTTTAGAGAAAAGAAACACTTGCTTTAGAGGTGGGTAACAGTTTGTTTTAGAGGGGAACGGTTTTGTTTTAGAGGTGGTTGTGGGGGTGGTAGGCTGGAGGGGGGGTAACGGTTTGTTTTAGAGGGGTAAGGGAAGGTAAAACAGGTCGTTTTAGAGGGTATGCTTTCTTTAGAGGGGTCGGTAACGGCTTGTTTCTAGAGGCGGTTAAGCGGTTTAGTTATACGAGTGGTGGTACTGGTTTGCTTTAGAGGCGGTAATGGTTTGTTTTAGATGGCCGGGGTAACGTTTTTAGAGGGGTAGGTAAAAGGTTTGTTTTAGAGGGCAACGTTTGTTTTAGGAGGGTAACAGTTTGTTATAGAGGTGGTAAGGTTTGCTTGAGAGGGTAATGGTATGTTTGTTTTTTTAGAGGGGTAACGTTTTGTTTTAGAGGGGTGGACAGTTGTGATTTAGGAAGTAAGTAACAGTTTGTTTTAGATAAGGTAACAGTTAGTTTTTTTTAGAGGGGGTGGGTATACAGTTTGTTAATAGAGGGTTAATGGTTTGTTTTAGAGGGGTAAACGTTTTGTTTTAGAGAAGTAACACTTTGTTTAGAGGGGTACAGTTTGTTTTATGAGGGGTAACACTTTGTTTTAGCGGGGGTAGGGGTGGGGGTAGCAGTAGTGTGTTGTAGAAGGGTAATGGTTTGTTTTAGAGGGGTAACAGTTCGTTTTAGAGGGGTAACTCCTTTAGAGGGGTAACGGCTTGTTTTAGGGGGTTAACGGTTTGTTTTAGAGGGGTAATAGTTTGTTATAGAGTGGTAATGGTTTGCTTTAGAGGGGTAACATTTGTTTTAGAGGGGTAACAGTTTGTTTTAGGGAAGTAACAGTTTGTTTTAGATAGGTAACAGTTTGTTGTAGAGGGGTAACGGTTTGTTATAGAGGGGTAACGGTTTGTTACAGGGGGTAATGGTTTGTTACATGGGGTAACAGTTTCTCTTAGAGGGGTAACGCTTTGTTTTAGAGGGGTAACACTTTCTTTTAGAGAAATAAGACTGTTTTAGAGGGATAACGGTTTGTTATAGAGGGGTAACCATTCGTTTTAGAGGGGTAACACTTTGTTTTATAGGGGGTTAGGTAACCTTTGTTTAGAGGGGTAGGGAAACATTTGTTTTAGGATGTAACACTTGTTTTATGGGGGGGTGGTAAGGTACGGTAACACTTGGTTCATAGGGGTGGGTAAAACACTTTTGTTTTAAGAGAGGGTACGGGGAACGGTTGTTTTAGTGGGGTAACACTGTTTTAGGGAACTAGTAAGTAAACACTTTGTTTTTATAGGGGGAACAAATGTGTTTTATAGGGGTAACACTTGTTTTAGAGGGGGTAATGGTTTGTTTAGAGAGGGAGTATGGTTTGTTATAGAGAGGGAACGGTTTGTTATAGTGGGGTGGTGGGTGGTGGTAAACACTTGTGTTAGGGTAGAAACACTGGTTTATAGGGGTACCACCTTTGTTTTATAGGGGTTGGTAACACTGTTTATAGGGATAACACTTTGTTTTAGGAGGGGGGGTAATGGGTTTGTTAGAGAGGGGTAATGGTTTTGTTATAAGAAGGTTAACGGTTTGTATTTTATAGGGGGGTAAGGTGGTAACACTTTGTGTTAGGGAACGAACCCTTGTTTATAGGGGTAACACTTTGTTTTATAGGGGTAAACGTCTGTTTTAAGGGGTAACACGTTGTTTTGGAAAGTAGTAACACTTTGTTTTATGGGGAGTAAGCGTTTGTTTTTAGAGGGGGTAATGGTTTGTTAGAGAGGGGTTAATGGTTTTTTTTTGGGTTTATAGAGAGGTAATGGTTTGGTATAGAGAGGTAATGGTAACAGTTTGTTATCGAGGGGTAAACACTTTGTTATAGTGGGGTAACACTTTGTTTTAGGGAAGTAACACTGCTTTAGAGGGGGTAATGGTTTGTTTTAGAGGGGTAAATGTTTCTGATAGAGGGGTAACGGTTTGTTTTAGAGGGGTAGGTAACGGTTTCCTCGCTAGAGGGGTTTAAACAGCTTGTTTTGAGGGGTGGTACGGTAAACAGTCTGTTTAGAGTGGTAATGGTTTGTTATAGAGGGGTTAATGGTTTGTTGTAGAGGGGGGTGGTAAACAGGCTTGTTTTAGAGGTGGGTGGTAACGGGTTTGTTTAGAGTGGGGTGGGGTAACCGTTTCTTAAACTGCTGCTTGTACAGTATGTGAACAAAATAGTTGGACACCTTCCTTATTTGTTATCTGAAATAAGATTATTTGGACACAGTGCCAACCAACAGGTTGATATTTATCTGTTCCTCCAGAGGTTTTCTTATCTCTAAATGGTCTAGTGCACGCTGTGTGGATGTGTGTGTGTGTGGTTTGTTGTAGAGGGGTAACAGCTTGTTTTAGAGGGGTAACGGTTTGTTTTAGAGTGGTAACCGTTCTTAAACTGCTGCTTTGTACAGTATGTGAACAAAAGTATTTGGACACCTCCCCATTCTTTGTTTTATCTGAAATCAAGATTATTTGGAAAGTGCCAACCAACAGGTTGATATTTATCTGCTCCAGAGTTTTCTACTCCTCTAAATGGTCTAGTCAAGCTGTGTGTGTGTGTGTGTGTGTGTGTGTGTGTGTGTGTGTGTGTGTGTGTGTGTGTGTGTGTGTGTGTGTGTGTGTGTGTGTGAAACATTTTCCTATGCGTTTGTACAATGGGAGGAAGTTCCAGCCGATTCATGTCTGTGGGTTCGAGCCGTGTGTGTGTGTGTGTGTGTGTGGGTTGGGATGAGTCAGAGCAAGGCAGAAGAATGCCCGAGTGGTGGTGGTGGTGTGAGGGGGTGTGAGGGGTGGTACGGTAAGGGGGGAGAGGAGGAGTAAAGGGAGGGGACAGAGAGAGAGAGAGAGAAAGCCAGTGAGAACAGTGCTCAGGCATTTCCTGTTTTTCGCTGCCTCTCAGTACCGGAGGGCCGAGAAAGGGAAAAGAGGGAGAAAGCAGGGACAGACCGGCCCCGGGGCCCTGTGACCCACACGCTGTAAGGGGTCATTATCAGGACATGAAGCTTAATGTTGTTACGCGAGTTTCAGTACAGAAAAGATGCCATGTCACGGCCCCGATTTACAGTCGAAAAGACAAAAGTTTGTGGACACCCCTCACAGTCATGTTCCAAAATCTAATGGAAAGCCCTCTTAGAAGAACTAAGGTTGTTGTAGCAACAAACGTGGGGGCAAACTCCATCCGAATACCCATGTTTGGATGTTTTTTTTAAATCTTGTGTCCACAAACTTTTGTCCATTTAGTGTATAAGCCACGACGGTTAGCACTTTATCGACAAACCGAATAATTTTTTGCTGCTGTTCGGAGGTTTTAGATCAGTTTGTTTAATTGGTTGGATTAGTTAAACAAAAATCGTTAGCCACACAAAAACATTTAATGATGTTATTCATTAAAACAGCTTTGTGCATTTGGGATTGTTTTTAAAAAGTCTGATTTTCAGACCAACAAACCAGTCTATTCTCACCATGTGGCCACGAGTCCCAGGGGTGCATTCAAAATTCGCGGTCTGAAAATGCAGGGCTGAAATAAGGCTCCGCCACAGACTAAAACTCTTTGTGGGAGTGAATGTAGAAGAAGTGTTTTTTTCTTCTTTTAAAAAAAAAGTTAAAGTTTTTAATGAATCATTTTTTTACATGTTCTTAAAACGATATAAAATGTATTTAAAAGAAATAAAGAAAAAATTGTTGTTGCAAATGAATCTAATTTTAACTTCCATTTAATATAAATTTACATTTGCAGTGACAGCATTGAGCAGACGCTCTTACCCAGAGCGACTTACAGCGTGTACAGCCTTACTGTCCAAGCAATTGTGGGCTAAGCGTCTTGCTCTAGAACCCAACAGTGACAGCTTGGCAGATGCGGGATTCGAACCCTGGACCTTCTGGACCACAGTCATAAATAATATTGTTTTAAAAAATTAAAAGAAAAAATATTGTGAATATATTAACTGCACTTTAAAAGAAATACACTTAAAATAAAAAAACACTAATAAATAAAGTACTAACACATCCAAACACCAATCAGTCAGCTTTTCATTGTGATTGTTCTGAAGGTTTTAAAATGTTTATATAAAAGCGTGATATTAAATATGAGAAAAAGGCAAAATAGAAGCGTCTTCACTTCTCAGACTTTTGGCGGCACCATAGCTAAAGACACTGTTTTTTGTTTTGTACCATTCGTTTGCACAATCCTTTATGCCTTCAAAGAAGCTGCTGTTTCCTGCAGTTTTGCACAGCTATGCTTCCAAAGTTCAGTCTCAATGAAAAACTGCGTTATATAACGATAAAATTGTTTTCTGATTTAGTTTTCTAATTTGTTTGTTTACGTATCTGGAATAAGTGCAGCTTCTGTGATTTACTCTCAGTGAGTGAAGGTGGATGCTTTAGTTTTACCTGATGGAGGAGGAATGCTGTGGTGCTCACGTTGTTCCGTGTGTGTGTGTGTGTGTGTGTGTGTGTGTGCACAGGGTCTTTGGTTCGCCAACCCCGGGGGCAGTAACAGCATGCCCAGTCGTACCCACAGTTCAGTGCAGAGGACCCGCTCTCTGCCCGTCCACATGAACCCACAAACCATGGCCATGTTCCAGCAGGCAGGTAAGAGAGTAACACACACACACACACACACACACACACGCTCACACACAAACAGACATTACTGCATAGGACTTACTGCAAATGGATCTCAGTCAGCCGTTTAACCCTGCAGTTCATTTCGTTTCTGTTTATAGCAGTAATGTAATGCTTAGTGTCAAATTCTGAAACGGGGCCTAATTTGGGAGGAACTTTATTTGTTCCAGGGCCTTTTTTGGGTTTCACACCGGCAGTGGGAACGTTGAAACATTGCTCCATTTGTCTGCTTTTCTTTTTCTCTGAATTAATGGCCGTTCTGTGAAACATGTTGTTGATCGAAATGGCATTTTCGTAGGAAAACTGTGTGCAAATGATACGTAAGTGAAAGCACGACCATGTACAGAGCATCCTAAACCGATACGTTCTACATAATGAGTAAAATATAAATGCAACCGATGGAATATAAACATAAAACTCACCTCGCTGGCTGCACACAACCGAGAGGGAATGAGTCCGGTTATAGAACTTTAAAACATGTTAAACCTTTAAGCAGAACCCAAACTTTTCTGTTAAAAAGAGGAAATTGTGACGCCTGAAAATGACCGCAACGGAGTTTATGTTCAGGCCTGCAGTTCACGCAAAGTAAATCGATATTTAGGAAAATAAATAAAAAAATGATAACAAAACAGCAAACTGTGATAACTTTTACTTACAGTGGGGCAAAAAAGTATTTAGTCAGCGAAGTTCTCCAACTTAGAAAGATGAGAGTCTGTAATTTCCATCACAGTACACTTCAAAATGAGAGACAAATGAGAAACAAATCCAGGAAATCACCACTGTAGGATTTTTTTTTTAAAGAATTTTAATTGTAAATCATGGTGGAAAATAAGTATTTGGTCACCCACAAAACAAGGCAAGATTCTGGCTTCACAGACCTTGTAACTACTTCTTTAAAAGCTATTCTGTCCTCCACTCATTACCTGGATGAATGGGCAACCTGTGACTGTATCTGTATAAAAGAAACTGGCCACACACTCAAACAGTCGACTCAAAACTCACCCATGGCCAAAGAACCAAAGAGCTGTTGAAAGAACACACCAGGAACGAAAATGTTAGACCTGCAGCAGGCTGGGAAAGAGTGAAATCTACAATAGGCAAGCAGGTTGGTGGAAATAAATCAACTGTTGGAGCAATTGTAAGGACATTTACAAGACCAGTGATTAATCTCCCTCGATCTGGGGACTGGGCTCCAGGCAAGATCTCATCCCGTGGGTCGGTCAAAATGATCATGAGACAGTGAGGAAAAATCCAGAACTACATGGAGGGACTGATTGAATGACCTGTGAGAGAGCTGGAACAAAGTAAAAAAGGCTACCATCAGTAAACACACTACGCCGAGAGGGACTCAGATCCTGCGGGGTGCAAGGCGTGTCCCCCTGCTTAAGCCAGTACATGGTCCCAGGGACCATCTGAAGTGTGCCCAGAGGCATATGGAGGACGAGAAGAGGGATTGGAAGGAAAGAATTATATGTGGTCAGATGAAACCAAATAGAACTTTTTGGTAAAAAACTCCAAACTGGAGGGAGGAAAAAAGGATGAAAAAGGATGATGGGTACATCCAAAAACACCCATTTACCTACTGTGAAGCAATGGGGGTGGGAGGGTGGAAGGGTTTTTTCTGCAGAGGGGACAGGGACGGAACTTGATCCGTTGTTACGGGAAAGAATGAACGGGGACATGTATCGTGAGAGATTTTAACCAAAACCACCTTCCATCAGTGAGAGCATTGAAGATGGACATGGCTGGGTCTTCCAGCATGACAAATGATCCCAAACACAATGCTCGGGGCAATGAAGGAGGGCTCCGGTAAAAAGCATAAGGTCCTGGAGTGTCCTCTAGCCGTCTCAGACTCAACCCATAGAAAATTTGTGGAGGGAGGAAAGTCCGTGTTGTGTTTGCACCAACAGCATCATGCTCGTAGAGGAGATCTGCATGGGAGGAATGGGCCAAAATACCAGCTACAGTGTGTGCCAAAACCTGGTTGAAAGACTACAGGAAACGTTTGACTCTGTCATTGCCACCAAAGGTTATGTTTCCAAGTATTGAGTGAACAAAATTATTGACCCCACAAAGTTATGTCCACCATTAATTTACAATTAAATTCTTTTAAAAAGTCCTACAATGTGATTCCTGGATTTTTTTTCTCCTTTTGTCTCATAGTTGAAGTGTAGCTATGATGAAAATTACAGACCTCTCTCATTTTTCTAAGTAGGAGAACTTGCACAATCAGTGGCTGACTAAATACTTTTTTGCCCCACTGTACATCAGTAAAGTCATTTTTATTTAAAACGTGCTGCACTTTATCCAGTTAAGCATTATTAGTTACACTCGTAATGAAACGTGCGCTTCTTCGGTGTGCTTTAAGCGCTGACGATACCCTCGATATGTTATCACGATAACACTTCTCACGATACCATCAAATATCGTCATATTGCACAACCCTACGCTGAACCTTTTTAAGTTTGACCGGCTGTTTACAGGGCTATAAGACAGATTTTTATTTTTATTTGTTATAGTTTATAATCATTATTAAGACCTCGGACGAAGTGCTAAAAACTAAACTGAGTCAGGAGCTAAAACATGCAAAAAGAGCCTCCTTTAGACGTCAGAGAGTTACAGGTGTAATATTTTTTTACACACTGAAAAGCAAAGGTTACAGCTGTGTGTGTGTGTGTGTGTGTGTGTGTGTGTGTGTGTGTGTTAGATGAAGAATGTGAAGGAAGAGAGCAGCTCGTACAATGCTCCTTTGTAAGCCCAGACTCTCACGCTCTCGCCGTCCTTTCGTCTCATTTTTTCACTTTCTTTTTCTTCTCCTCATTTCTTAGTCTTCTCCTTGGTGACCTCCGGGCCCCAAACCCTTTCCCTCTCACTCGTTCCCTCTCTCCGAGTTTAGGGTTTAGATGCTTCAGATATGATGGGACTGAGGATAAAACAGCAGGCCGGGCTCTGAGGGCGTGTGACACGCCCAGAGGATCGCACCTAAAAAAGCCCGTGTAGCGTTATGCTGTCCGGCGAGTGCCAGACTCCACTCCGTGTTCCATGAGGATTTCGGGAGGCGATGGAGATGCTTGATTCAGCTAAAGGCCCCCCGGACGTTTAAACACCAACACAGCCGAGACTCGAGCGGCATTACGGTCTGTATGGATAATCGCTCACGACTTATAACGACGCAGCATATCGCGATCAGCTCGCCGGTTGGTTACAAAAACGCAACAAATATACAGGTGCTAGAGCTGCAGCTGAATGTGGCGTTCGGAAAACTGCCATAAGGCTCTCCTTGATCCTGACCGGGCTTTCGCCTTTCAGCAGCGTCCGGATGTTTTGCGCACTCATTAAAAAATCAACGACCTGTACAGCAAACTGATCAGAGAAAACTGAGAAAAGAATAACTCTCAGCCAAACACGGTTGCCAGATCCATTAGTCACAGACCTTATTATGGTTTAAAATCAAAGCTTTAGCTGCACAAAAAAAATGACATTAATGGGAAAACAGTTGTGTGTTGTGACCGTTTTAAAAAAGATACTCTCCACTGTTGGCTGAAAAATAAGGTCCGCACGGACCTGAATATAATTTTAACTTTGCTTTTTAAATAGATAAACAAATATCCTATTCGTTCGCCAAAATTGCACTAAATGCCAAACGTGAGACCACAAGTACAAAAACACTAATCAAATGACTTTCTTTCTGATTGTTCTCTCAGCCAAATACGGTTGCCAGATCCACATTGTCTAAAGACCTGGCTTTATGTTATTACTGGTTTTAAAATCAAAAAGCTTTAGCCGCTCAAAAACATGACATTTAATGAAACAGTTCTGTGTGTTTGTGACCATTTTTAGAAAAAGTCTACTCTCACCAAGTGGCCATAAGATACAGGGGTGTGGCTGAAATAAGGCTCCACCCACCGATTGCAGCTCTTCGTGGGAGAGAATGAAGAAAATGTTGTTGTTTTTTTTCTTTTAAACAGAAAGTTCAACAGTTTTTAATTAATAAAAAATGTTTTAACATTGCTTTGAAAGATATAAAAAATCCTTTTAAAAAATGGAAAGAAAAAATATTAAATTTTTTATTTAATTTTTTTTAACTTCACTTAAAAAAATAAAAATAAATATATATATTTATTTATTTTTAAAAAATGGAAAATAAAACAAAGGTTAATGTGGTTTTTATTAATATAATTTTTAAAAAATCCTTTTAAAAAATGGAAAGAAAAACATTTTATTTTATTTTATTAAATACTTTAACTTCACTTTAAAATAAAAAAATATACATCCCTTTTAAAAAATGGAAAATAAAACAAAGTTTGATGTGTTTTTTATTAATGTAATTTTTAAAAATCCTTTTGAAAAATAGAAACAAAAATTTCACTTACGCAAGTGGACATAGCTGCTAATAAGTAAAGTGAGAAAACAAATGCAAATGGTTCTCTCGGCCAACACACGGTTGCCAGTCTGCTTATTCTAAAGGACTGTGCATTATTATTGTCTTTTTCCTTGACAGTAGCATTTTGCAACCCCGGAATTAAAATCGGCCCAGGAATTCAAGCTATCGAACACTTTTGTGGAGACCCGAAATGCCGATTCACGCCGACCATGATCATTTGAATATTTAATATGCAGCATTGAAGTTTACGTTTCAGATTTGTGGATTTATTGGCGGTTGCCAAGTAGAAAAAAATGAATATGAGGAGGGCTTTAACAAAAAACCGTAGTGGCGCCTGATCTGAGCGCTTCCGTGATTTTATAGGACGAAAGGATTAATTAAAGTACCGGCAAAAACAGTGATAACGGCAGGTTGATCGTTTGGTTATCGTCTGAAAAATGTTTAGAAGAGCCCTTTCTCCAGGAAACGGGGTGCCTTCGCGGGGTGGGTTCAGAGGTTCACCCTGCGTAACTGCAAAACAAACACAGACGGGCCCGGCATGCAGGGGCATTTCTGAGCGGTTTCATCACCCCAAAAAGCCTTGTTAAAGATGATGTTGGTGGAGCGCGGTTTCCTTTTATTTGTGTATGATGTGGTTTGTTTTGATTTGTGTACGTTTTGCAGTTGCAGATTTGCAGGTTCCGCGAACGAGCAGGACAATCACAACCGTCTGGAGTCTCTTGCCCTATGCTGAGTATGACGAACACGCGCTAGAAGGTAAAGCTTGTTTGATCCCCAAGTTGTTTTAAACTCTGACTGAACCGTTCCTTTAAGCGGCGGAAGGAAGGAAGGCGGCGGAAACAGGGACGGGGGGCGATCCCGCGCTCCGCATTTGGAATGCGAGGTGAAACAAACGCGAGGCGAGGCAGCGTGGAATACTGACTCGTTATGCTGTAAAAAAAAAAGCTGCAGAAAGCCCTCTTTGTCAGCAGAATGTGTGAACTGGCATCGTCCTTAATTAGGCCAAACACGGCCGCCGCGCTTCCACCGCAGGGCCCCCGAGCAGAGAGGAAAATTACACTGCCATTTTTGGAAGGAGCGAGAACGTACTTTTCCGTCTGGCGGGAACCCGGGGCCGGCGTAATCCGAGCCGAAGTGGGCAGCCGCAACAAAACGGAGCGGATCCGTCCACCGAGCGGCGAATAAACCCCGCTGCCTGCCCTGGGTGTGACTTAGCGCTCGGCCGGGACGACAGAGGTGCGGGGAGGTTTGGGGGGGGCACTGTTCCCATGCGGAGCCGAGTTTTCCTTCATGAAAAGGGCGTGTGTGTGTTTTCTCGGAGCCGGAGCTCAGACAGAGACCCTCAGTGGCCGGACAAGCGGGCTTTGTTGAGACGAGGAGCGCCGAGGAGAGGAACTGAGGGTGAGCTCAGGGAAGGAATGCCCCGGCGTGCCCACAGAGCCCGCTGTGTGTCCACTGCCACATAGCTTCAAACGGATCCGACTGGCACCCGGTTCCTTGGCCTCGGCCTTAAAAAATTGACTTCAGGTCAATAGTCCGGTTTTTTCATGGACGAAAAAGACGCAGGTAGGTTTAAGAAAAAGAACACGAGCATAGTAAGCGGGGTCCTTTCACACCGAGTCTGAAGGGGACGGGACCGGACACGCTGCGTAAAATGTAATCGCAGCCTGTTCTAATTTAAATCAGGGCCGACCAAATTCGAGGCTCGGTAGGTCGCCGGGCAGAACAGCTCAAGAGCTTATAGGATGAGCAACAGGCTGCCTCTAAAAAGATGGATATTAAATAAAGATCTGGTGGGACAGAACTGAAAGGCTGGAGGATGATGGAGATAAAGCTCACAGGGACTGGATGGAAGCGTCTGATTATTTAGCTAAGAAAAACAGAAACTATAAAAATTCCTCCGCTCATCTGCATTCGTGTCTTGTTTTTGTTGACGATGCGAAAAAGGCACAGAGAAATCTTATATTAAGAGAAGAATATCTACATATTAAGAGAAGAAGTTATAAAGAGAAAGCGGGGAGTTTACAGACAAAAGCGTTTAGACAAAAACAAAGGGAAGGTCGCACTGCGATAAAATCGTACTCGGCGTGAAAAGTGCTTACGCTCATCAAGTAAACGTGCTCGTGTCCGATTTCAACCAGGGACAGTTGCAGTTGCGTGCGTCAGGTATGGATTTGGATTATTTTCTTCGGTTCATACTTGTGGAAATGTTGCTTTATAATTTAACTATAATTTAAGGCTTTTATGGTGCGGAAATCTTTAAAGTAGCAGAGTTTGTGACGGGAATCCCAGCAAAGAAGTTACGTATTTTAGTATATTCGATATGTTTATCTAAAAATGTCGGACTATGGTATCGAAAACAGTATCGAATTACAATTTTAAAGTATCATATGTATCGTATCGAAGCTGGAATCCTCAGTATCGTGACACCACTACATGGGACTGCATTCATCTGCAAGAAAATGTTTTGCATCGTTCATGCTTCAGAAATGAATAAAAGGAACGTCTTTTATCGGTCAGAAAATTGAATCGTTAGCAGAGCGCATCGCATCAAATACGCAGCTTATTGTGCGTAAAACATTACCGGAGTAACGTTCATCTGCTTTTCGCTGACCACTCTGCTTTCTGTTCTTAGACGGCGTCGATCGGACGTCCACTATCTGAGCGAGGCGGAGCCGACCGCTCACCGGGGAGACGGGACGTCATCTAAGAGGGCGCCACCCCTTTCTGTCCTTAAACTCCGCCCACTCGCTCATCTAACGGACACGGAGGGGACAGCCGGCGGGGAAACGAAGCAGCGCAGCTCTCATCACCACGACTACTCTAACATTAGGCATGATCTGTTTTTGGGAGACGTTTTAAAAAAATAACCGAATGGAAGACGAGGGGAAGTACGTAAGTCAGGACGTCTGCGCCGCCCGACGGGAGAAGAGACGGCCGAATGTGAAAGGTTTGAGGAGCCGACGAAGAGAGAAAGACGAATGGTGATCCGGGAGCTTGTTTACCAAAAAAACAAAAAAAAAACCCACACACACGCAGTTTACGCCTCGATTGTTTACGTCTTTTCTCTCCGCTGGAGGAAGGAAAGAGCGACACGGCAGGAGAAGGGAACAGGAAGTGATGTAGGTTAAGAGGACGTGAGGTAGAAAGAGGGATAAATGAACGTGGGAATGTTTTGGGCGAAGGTACGAGGCAGGTCGAGAGAAGGTAGCATTGGAAGTGAGCAGATAAAGGTTTGGTAGGTGAAAGCGGATTTGTGCGAGTGTGGCTCCACCTGGTGGCCAAAAGCTGTAATGTCAAGTCAGCTCACCAGTTGATTTCTGTCACTTTGTTTTTGTTCAGCTTCAGTTTCGTCGGCAAAACAGAGCGCGCTTCGGTGCTTCGGATCGCAAGCGTCAAACGTAAAGCTCTCTGTGACGACCGACATTCTGTTACAAACTAAATAGTAACGAGCGGCGTGCTAACGAAGCGCTCAGTCTTTCTACGTGCCTTGTCAGTCGTAAGTCTGACGCTTTTCAGCGAGGCTCTTCGCTTTGACTTCGTTCTCCTCGGTTTGAATCTGAAGCCGCTGGAGTTTTTTTTTTCTTTTCCAAAATCCAACGTGCAATAGAGAGAATCATGCTGAAGCGTACGTCCCGATCCCGGAGCGCGTCTACGCTTTTATGAAATGTACGCACCTCTCGAGCTAGACCACGCCCAAAGACACTAGCGCTCACAGCGGAAATAGTCCAAAGCGCTTCGATACCGCGGCCGTTCCTTGAACCTCACGTTGGTCTGTTTCCGAAAATCCACGACGTGATCAGAATTGAGCTTCTTCGTAGACTTTCGACGAAAATCTAGAAGCGGAACGGTCGTACAAAGATTATGCCATAATCATCTTAATCATCGAACTGCATGGTGGGAGATGTAGTTTCCAAGTAGAAACCATTTCCCTTCACCCGGCTAGGGTGCAGTAGACACATAGTCGCGGTCGTGTGTTTGAGCCGTGCTTTTTTAACGTATACAACATTCTTGCACGTTCCGATAACCCAGGCCTGTACCATAGCAGGAGGATTTGTTCCTCTTACCTGTCCCTCATTTCCAAATCACGTCATGAATGGTGTTTAAATTAGAGCTGGGCGATGCATTTCTGAGCACAACGAGGATATCGCCAGCGCTTACAGAACATGGTACCGTGATAAATATCGGGTATCGCTACAGTGTCTCTTAGTATCATGACAATATTTGGACCATATCGTCCAGCCCCAATTTAAACCCTTTTCTGTAGCGCTCAGGGAGAAGCCAGACTCTTAAACGCCATACTCTGGCCCGGCCGATGTTATCCCTCTGACGGACAGAAATTGTCGTCTTTGTCCGAAAGTAAAGTTTTCGGACAGAAATTCGTAGTAAAAATCGCTATACAAAGGCAAAAATGTGACACGAGAAAAAAGTTCATATAAAGTTAATAGTTGTTGAAAACCTTTGATTGTTTAACTGTTTAAAGTTTTTTCAGATGTTTTTTTAAATAGCTTGCAGCAAAAACAACGAACAAAACAGTTCTACCGATCTAGTCCGATCCCCCAGGCTGGCATCTGGCGTCCGATCTTTTTCTTTCTCGTCTAAAACGTTGTCTTTGAGGAACGGCCACGCCCGACTAACGTCCTCGTTTGTTCTACTTGAAAGTGAGACGCTTTTCTACGATCCCTAAGAATGAAACTCTGGTCTGAGTTGAAATTACCGGGATGGAGCGTGAACTATCACTGCCTTACTCACACACACACACACACTCACACACACACACACACACGCGCGATTATAAAGCTGCCTCGGACTCTCGTTTGTGACAGATCTGAACTAGTCGGCTTTTTTCCTGCGTTTGATTTCGCTTTTAACGGAAAGTTAAGCTCTCTATTTGTTTTTCTTTCTTTTTTTATAGAGCATGTTTTTTAAGAAGCCGCCAGGCCGTGTGTGTGTGTGTGTGTGTGGGTGTGTGTGTGTGTGTGGGTGTCACCTGAGTGGTGCGTTTCTGTACACGTGGTGTAAAGTATAGCCACTCGACACTGCCATTTGAACGAATCCTATTAGCAGATTCGATTTATTTATTCTGTGTTTTTTTTGTTTTTTTATTCGTTCTCATTGTTGTCGCAGAGGTTATTGTATTCATTAGATGTATTATTTAAGATACCGTATGTATTAACTCGCTATGGCTGGTAACCATAAGTACATCTCATATCAAGTTATTCCCTTTTGTTGTTTTATGATTTTTGTCTTTATCTCAGACGTTATTTTATAGTCATTTTTGTTTCTTTCTTTTGCTGGGTTTTTTTCGTGTAAATGCTCGCTCTGGGATCCCGATCGATAGCTAGGAGCCGGGTCGTGATGTGCAGTGTGGGAGAAGCAGCGAGTATCGTCCGGGAGGAATATAAACGTAACTTTGTCCAAATATTTCCGAGTACTGTATATAGTCTGAGAAGCTTTAATGTCGATAATACAGATCTCGATCTCATTCACGTCCACTATATTCTGTGATAATGACCCGATGGTCAAAGTCAACACCTGCGTTACTCTAGAGCTCAATTTCCGACGTATCGTGGACGACTTTACAACAACACTTAGGCTTGTGAATGCAAATCAGATCTCACCAGTCCAAAAACAGAACCATTCTTCCTTCTTCTTTTATCCAACTGTTTTTCCTGAATTCGACGCTCTTTTGTGTACGTTAATGCATGAAAGCAGCTCACGTTACGTTACTAGCTTTAAGAAACCTGGCTAGGATGAAATTAAACAATAAAATCAGCAAAATAATCATAATAACCTATTATATTAAACTCGAACACCTAAATTGGACGACAAGGATTTTAAAGCTGCGGCTTTCAGAAGCGTATCTGACAGGACGTGGCGTGACCTCAGTCCGAGGACGCAACGAACGAGTTCGGAAAGCTTATGGCGACTCTTGGGGGTGGCCAGTTTGATTAAAAGGCGTCTCTTCTTCTGAAGTGTAAACAATGCAAAACATTATATTGTTTTAGTCTTTAAACAAAAAAACTTTAGTCTCCTGCAGTGAAGAGATTATAATAACGAGAAATATAAATAACTAAGTGCAGTCTTAAATTGAAAATGAGACCCTATGGCACCCAGTTAAAAAACAACAACACTTTTTTGTACCAATTGTGTGTAAAAATTGCTATGGAAATATCTTTAAACATCCCACATCTCTTCAGTTTCCATACTGAGCCCATTACAGCATAATGAGAAAGATATGCTGCATATGATTCCTACATCGCCCTCTGGTGTTCAAAGAACGCAACGACAGTATCAGGTGTATAGAGAACGAATGTGAAATCGGTTTTACGCGACACGCTTCTGTACTGATTTCTCGAGTTTCTCCGACACTGCACACGGCTACAACCAAAAGGTCAGATTACGATGCTGCAGCAGGGCCTAAAACGTACTTTCATATTCCAAAGTGTTTGATGTACAGTTTTTATACTGGCTCTGTGCATTAGTCATATCGCATTATTATTTTTTTATAACGGAGGAAAAAAA
Source organism: Ancistrus triradiatus (assembly GCA_025084515.1). Classification (NCBI taxonomy): domain Eukaryota; kingdom Metazoa; phylum Chordata; class Actinopteri; order Siluriformes; family Loricariidae; genus Ancistrus; species Ancistrus triradiatus. The sequence continues at coordinate 4,049 of JAJAGP010000769.1, read as the reverse complement.
ACAGTCCTGCATCTATACTGTATGCTATACCGCTTTACTGTGTCCTTTAATTCGAACTTATCCTCAAGAGCCGATGTCCTGTATTGACTGCAGGCTTTACATATATATTATATACATCTATATTTTACAAGTACGTTTAAAGAAAAAAGAGGAAAACGCGTCACAACAAAAAAAAAAGTAATTTATATTTTAGACATGCATGTGAGGCTGGGAAGTCGTATTTAGAATAACAAATGGCAGTGCCTTTTCTTTTTTTTGTTTGTTTTTCCTTTTCGTCTGTGGACTTTGGATATTTAGCCAAAATGTAAAGGATTTTATATGGACTTATATTTTTGTGGTTAATAGCAAAGCTGGAAGCATTGACGGTCAGAACGGTGGCAGCGCGGCCTCGTCTCGCGTCAAACCTTCAGTACTCCGTAGGTACTCTCAATGCTGATATGAAGTTATGATCTGTACCGTCTGTACAACAATCACATGTGTGTGTGTGTGTGTGTGTGTGTTTCGGGAGCATGTCCAATGGAATGTCTAATTTTGTACATGTACGTTTTCCATTCCTTCTCCTCCTCCGAGAAGCCGGTTACGTTACCGGAGACGTGATTCGGTTCAATACTTGATTCTGCAGAGCCTCGGTCTGCTATTAGAGATTGCTGAGATTTCGTCTTATAAGAAGGGAGATACGGATTTCTGCAGGATTTCCTGCAGCGGCCGGATTTGTCCGTGTGTGTGTGTGTGTGTGTGTGTTCATGTTGAGTGTGAACGCTGTGTGTCGTGTATGCAAAAGAATTTTTTGTACGTGTTGGTAGAATGTCGTCTGTGTTCAATGCTTAACATCTTTGTAATAACCACAGACAAAAAAAGTATTAAAAAGTAACTTTTGGAAAAAGGAGAACGTCACGTTACTTTAACCACAGGGAGCGCCTGGGAGAGGAGAACGATCGGAAAGCAATCGGAACCAATCCCCTGAGGGAAGGAAGCCTGACCTGTGAGGGCCTGGGCAAGACCAAAAGAAATGGGCAGCTTCAGCCAACCTGCCAAAGCCACGCGCGAGTTCTGGGTCTTCTTACCGATCTACAGGTAAGGAAAGGAAGGGAAGGGCCACAGAGACACAACCTTCAGCAAAAGTTTTAGCCCCCCCAGTCACGTCACGTTGTGCTTTCTGAAATGCATGGAGTTATCACGACGCCATACAATTAGTTGAGTATGAACGTAGGATCAATCTTGGTTTCTCCTCCTCACCGCCACCTGTAGGCTGGAACAAACCCTCCCTTTAATCAATGAATGAAAAATTCGACAAGGTTTTTAAAACACCGTTTATTTCCGTATTAACTTAAAACACCCGATCACGAGTTACTACCACCATGAAGTGTGTGCAGGACTCGGCCGGTCCCGCCGAAGAAGGCCACGTGAACAAACATCCACGGTTTGGTCACATCCGAACACACAAATAGTTCAAGTGACGTCCGAACCGTTTTTTTTTCTAAACGTTGACATTTAAATAATCAAAAAACATTTTAAAAGGAAAAAACATTGTGTAACCGCAGGCCTCTTTGCCTCTTTTTATAGCTATATAAATATCTGCTCTCTCTCTCTCAGCCCAAACAAGGCCGTGTAAACAAGACCCGCTTAGGAACGTGCCCGTAGGTGCTTCTGTTATGAAGCTTTTCTTCTGGCCCCGTTTACCACACGTAGAAAGCTCAGAGTAACAGTATTACACACGGCACGCCACAGGGCTCCTACAGTCCTGACCGACTCGTACACGCGACACGATGACCGAACGTAACACGGAGGTTCATTACGATCAAACACAAAGTCAGTTTGAACCAATCACCACACAGATGGCCAAAAACCGACATGATCTACAATCTAAACCAATCAGAACCAATCAGAATGGACAGACGTCCGTGCAAACCAGTCAGACACCAACAATGATCTGCAGCCCGCCTCCTTAAACCAATCAGACATCAGGAGTTCACAACCGCTACCAATTTAAACCAATCACAATCCGATAATCTGTAGCGTCCTCCAACCAATCAGAGACCAATAATCCTCATAGCCTCGGGTCTTTAAACCAAACCAGAAACCAGGGTCCGGATTCACAAAAGTTCTTAAGACAAACACTAAGAAGTTCGTAATGTTTCCGGTCCAATTTTGAAGAAAGACGTAAGTTCTTAACTATTATCTTAAGACAATCGTTTTCTTACATAAGCCACACGGATGGTGGATTTCTTTAGTTGTTATATGACTGCTTTTGTTTTAATTTTATGTAACCAGATGTAAAAGCGGTTCTTAAAACCAAGAACATGTAGCGTCCTCCAACTTAAACTATCAGAAACCAATAATCCTCATAACCTCAGTCTTCAAACAACTTCTTAGGTTCCTAAGCACTGAGAAGTTCATAAGATTGGCTTTAATGCAATTCTGGAAAAAAAGACTTAAGTTCTTAGATATCATCTTAAGAAAATCGTTGTTTTCTTTTCTGTTTCTTACACAAGACACGTTTAGAATTGTTATTTCCATTATTTAAATGGAGGAACAACTTCAACTCAAGCGTTCAAAACACTTTAGCAAACCAAAGAGAGGTGAGAAATATCTAACAGCAAAAAAAAATCCTTATTTGAAATAAATAAACTGTTTAAAGTTTTACATTTCACCTCGTCTACTCTAAGAAGAGCGTGATTCTATTGTAAGGTTAAGAAAACATTTTTAAGAATACCACCTGTTCTGATATAAGAAGATCATTCTTAAGAATTTCCTGTATCTGGGCCCAGGAATCCGCAGCATTTAGCATGTTCTCTTATCCAGACTGACTTATAACCGATATGATCTTACAATCCAAGCAGTTCAGGGTTAAGGATCTTTCTCAGGGACAACTGGCAGCTTGGCAGAAGTGGGATTTTAAACCCTGGACCTTTGTTTCTCAGAGATCGCATTTTGGAGCATTTTCTCTTTAGGTATTATATGACTGGGTTTTGTTTTCATTTTATTTAACTATTCAAATATGGTTCTAAGTCTTAAAACTAGAAATAAAAGCTAGAGTACATGTTAAAATGTAACGTAATATATTACTGCCAGTTTCAGCCCAGAGAGAAAACAAAGACAGTTGCATTTGTTGAACACCAGAGGGCGCAATCATACTCCTAATTTCTGTTCATTGCATTGGACTAAAGATTCTTTTTGTTTACAATTTTATGCAAGAAAAGTATGCGTTATTTTGAGCTGTTGTGTTTCAGAAAGGTTCTTTCATGTCTTTTCCGCGTGTTCAACATTTCAGTTCCGGTTCTTTGTCCAGCCCCACCATATCCAGGCCACTTAATGCCAAATTTATTTGAACTATGACTCCATGACTTTAGTTTTGTTCTTAGATTTATTATGTACGCCACCCAAGGAGGTTGGGTCCCTTTTTGAGTCTTGGTCCTCCCAAGGTTTCTTCCTCATAACACTTAGGGAGTTTTTCCTTGCCACTGTCGCCCTAGGCTTGCTCAATTTGGGACTGGGCATAGTTATTAGGAGATAATATAAACTTGTGGAGTTGCTTTGAGACAATGCTCCATTGTAAAACGCGCTATATAAATAGATCTGACTTGACTTGACTTGTTATTTAACTGAAAAGGAGCAGGTGTGCGTTGGAATCCCACTTCTGCCAGAGCCCCCGGGGTGCATCCCTCAGCCCCTCGGCCTTTGGACCGGATAAATTGAGACGCTTCAGATTTTATAAAACACTCTTACAAGAATAAAATGGCTGCACTGGAATTGAACTCCATGATAAAACCTGTAAACCTCACCTGAGACCCCCCACCACACCCACACCCACACCCACACCTAAAAACACTAGGAGGGATGATTTAGCTGTTTCTCCTCCTTCAGTGATAAAGTAGAAACTCTCAGCTCCGGATCAGGGTCAGGAACTCGTCTCTGGTTTTGGGATCCTCACGGAAAACCCCCAGCATGGTACTGGTGACGGTCTTACTGTTCATCTTCTGCACGCCCCGCATCACCATGCACATGTGCCTGCCGAAGAGAAGCGGGAGATCAGACACACACACACACAC